>JAOEGS010023356.1:0-38164 GCA_025447755.1 Corythornis vintsioides
CCTTCCAACCCCTAATATCTATGAATCTATGAGGCAGTGGAACAGGTTCCTCAGAGACACTGTGATGCCCTACCCCTGGAAGTGTTTAAGTCCTGATGGATGAGACTTTGAGCAACCTGGTCTAGTGGGAGGTGTCCCAGCCCATGGCAGAGGGGTGGAGCTGGGTGATCTTTAAGGCCCCTTCCAACCCAAACCATTCTGTGATTTTCAGAACTGGTTCTGCTTATTCAAAAGTTTGCTTGCCAGAGACAGGACCACCCAATATGACCAACATGCTTATGCCTGTGATAACATCATGAGTTCAAGAATGGTGTATTGACTCCACTACAGCATCAAAACAGGGAGAACCTTTCGGGTTATAAAGGATGTAGGTAGCTCCAGTACAAATACACAAAATCAACGCATAAAGGCAGAGGGGAAATAAAAATGAATCTAGAAACCACTACGATAGTATATTGCCTTGCATACAGTCTGCTGCAAAGACAGATACAAAATAACCTGCAACATTTTTCCCACTGGAAAATTCTGATAAACAGATATGTTTTCTATAGATGAAAAAAGTTATAATTGATATTTTTTCCCATGTTTGTTATAGAAAACACTTCAAATATGGTGTCAATATCAAAGTGGAAAATGTATTTTTAGCATTTCAAATCTTTTCATCAAATAGCTAGATTCTTTCCAAATAGCAATGTTTGAAACTATTTACTTCATAAAAATGTGGGTGGTGTTTTAATTGGAATCAAATCAAGTTGCATTTTGTTGCTTAAACACCACATCAAGGTGCATTGACTTTTACAGGAGGAGATGCAGACACCCTTTGCTAAAAGGGAGAGCCTTAAGAGCTTACATAAAGAAAGATCTAAAAGGAAATAATGAAAAATTATTTAAAGGAAGGGAGACAGAATCAGAAATAGAATAAGCAGTGAAGGAAAAAAAAAAAAAAAAATACTGAAATGGAGTGAAAACCAAGAAAAGGCTGCAGGTAATCTGGCAACATTCTGGTCCTTTCACTAAATCACAGCCTGGGGTTCTCCTAAGTGTGGTTTGGGAGGGATGGAAATACAATGTACAACAGTACACTGGATGCTTGCTGTCCACAGCCTGCTCCCAGCCAGGGCATCTCAAAATTCCCTTCCCACAACTGCCTCTTGGCTCTTCCTCACACCACCCTTTAAGTGGGTAACTTGGCAGAGCCCACACCTTTTAGGACTCAAGAGTCCAACTCATAAAGAAATGGGATTAACAATCACAAGCATGAGATAAATATCTAATAACTGCTGTCAACTTGTTCAGTGCGTTATCACCAGTATCAGCATTAAACAATTACCAAATCTGTCCTCGGGGAGAAAGGGAATGCAAAACATTTCTAACCAAGACACTGGGGAAGATATATTCCACCTTGACATGATGCACTTAAGTATCCTATCTGGCAGATCATCTGACTCCCAGTGTGCTGTGACAAATTGGGATATGCATGCTGGAGTATTACTAATGGCCTTCTCCACTTTCACCTAGCTATGAGTCCCATCCTTCTCTGCTGTGGATACAGATGTGTTTAGATAGGCAGAGGGCAAGTCCTGCCAAGTAGCTCTGGGAAAGCCAGGAGTTCCGTGAACACTCCACTTAGCAGTGATCGTTGTGAACTACCCTAGTGCCTTAAAATTTTAGTGAGGAAAAAATGCCAGTGGAGGGGACAGAAGAGTGTCACCTTATTCTTAGGCATTGAATAATCTCAGAGACTGCTATCACTGCATTAATTTTCTCTCCCAAAGTTAGCATTCAGACACTCAATAGCTTTTGTCTATTGCTGTCATCAAGGCATTTGCATGCACTAATCCATGACAAATGGTTTCATTTGAGGCACATCTGATTTCCTTGCCTGCCAACTAGGAAGAGATAATAGAAATACCAAGAGAAACTAAATTAGAACTAAAGGAGTCATCTATTTGTTGGAGAAACTCAAAACAAGGTTAAGATAAATACCAACCAGGCTGTTGACATGGAGAAAGAGCTGAGGTTTCAGTCATGGAAAGACAGTTTCTAATTACTTGGGGAAAACAAAACAAACAAAAACAACAAAAAGAGAAAGTACTGCATTTTAATGACTCACAAAAATATTATCACAGAAATTACTTTACTACAGATGTAGGAGCTGGCTTACCCACAATCATTCTCACATTCTGCCTTGGCACACTGAAACCAATTACAAACTCAAACCCCTCTATTATCTTCAAACTCATCTCTGGAGTTTTTGTTACAGTGCACAGTAGTGACTTCTGGTTGAGTAACCACCCAAATTGAAAACATCCCATACATGTAACTGAGAAGAGGAACTTCATGACCTGATGATACTCCCAGCAAACCATGTTAATGTAGCCCTGATAGCTTATGATTTAAGCAAGATTTTTAGATCAGGAAATACCTTTTATAAAATCAGCAGAAACAGTTGATTTGGGGGTAAAAAAACAAACAAACAAACACCTTCTGGAAACACTAGGCTTAGTTTGTAGTCAGTGCTGCTGTAAACCGAAACAAGAGCTGGTACCAGCCAGGACACAAGACACTCCTTGTGTTCCCATTGGTATTGGATTTGAAGTCTGTAGGGGTCTTGATTTATTTTGGGAAAGAGGCAGCCACTGATGTATCTGAATAGATGTTTCCAGGCAGGATTTATTAATTCATCAGGACAATGACTTGTTTTAGGTAGCTGATGGAATTACCATATGCAGATAATTTTTATATTCCTCACTGGGAAAAGGGAAGAAACAGGGAATGCACAGAGATAGCAAAATATTTATTTTTTTTTTAATATTACAGTTTCAGCTTATGAAACTGACACTTCCAAAAGAATACTAAGTCCTCAAAATTCTTCCCTCGGTTCTAATAATGTTTACATTAAAACATGAAATAGGCTGATATTCAAAAGCTTCTGAACTGTAAAATCAGTTGTTTTAAATGCATGATAGGAAATATAGAAAGTAGTATATTATAGAACTACAACTATATATTGTATTAATCTCATTAGTATATATTTTTATAGCTGTATTTTGCCTTCTTTATCCAAAACATCTTTAGCCAAATCTGAAATCAAGCTGAAGTTTTTCTCTGAAATGCATTTTCAAAATGAACAGTTCTTAACACTACCTTATTTCTATTTTCATTGTTACCTGAACTAGTTTCTGCTTGGTGTTAGGTTTTATTTAAATTCAGAATTACTCAGAAAGTGAACATGACTGTCAATAAGTTTGCACAGCCAAATATATATATAATACAGATATTTTTCCATCATAGTATCTGTTCAACTCTGTGATTGATTACTCCTGGGCAGCATGTAGGGGAAAAGGCACTAAACAAGAGGTACCTTTCATTTCTTCATGTTCCTTTAAAAAATAAACATATATATCAATGAAACCAATTTTCCAAATAAACTATCCTTGCTTGCTCCCAACCACTTAATTAAACACAATTAACTCTAGTTTGTTTTGGCAACCAATTAATGTCATGATCAAACATAAATAGACTGCAAGAAAAGATTATAATTAATCTTTCCTTAACAATACAGTAAAATTACACCAAAGCTTTGCTTGCCGGAAATATTTAACAGCATTTTTGAGAGCATTAATGAGAACAATAAAAAAAGATAATAAAGTTTTATCAGAGTGGGTACAGTCAAGATCTGAGGCTCTTGCTTGCACCGACACTGATCTATAGAGCCTGATGGCTGCTGACATGATTTACAACATAGAAATTACAGTACTAAGATCCCCACTTCCAAATAAACTGACATGTATGTTCATAGGTGTTTTCTGATCAAGCTCTCCATCAACATAACTTTCACTTGCTCATAAACTAACTGCAGAATTGATTTTTGTTTTTACTAGATTCACAATGAATAATCTTAATTCAGATTTGGCACCTACAGACAAAACTAAATTAACCCAAAAGGAGTTTAGGATCATGCACGAGGACAGATTAAATGCGTATTTTGATCTGAACCAGCAGCTCTCCTAATAATCAAGCAACAAGAATCATCACTTAAGATCCTTTTTATTTGGCTATTCATTTAATGAGGGGTAAGGTGCATGATGGATGTACAAACAGAATTCCACAGCTCATAGAAGTATTCATGCACAACTGTTAAAAGCACCCAGCACAAACAACTGTCAGTGGGAGCTGCAGTGTAGAGCTGACTATTCCCAGATTACTTGTAGCTGAAGGACACAGCACCAGTGACAGCAAATTTCCTTTCCCTGGTAAAGAAAATTCAGTCATCTCAGATAACAGATGGTCCATGCACTGCACTTCACTTAGTGATTCTCAAAGAATCACTTTCACATCATCCAAAAAACTAGGAATGTCCTCCACTCCTGCTACCAACTCAGCTCTCAAGTGAAGATGTTCTCTCAAAGTAAAACAAGGATTGTAATGGAATACTGTGACATAATTACTGATTATCACAGAATAACAGTGATCCTGCACCTACTGTCACTGAAGTGACCTTTAGAGAAGGGCAGGACTGGTTTCTTCACTCACTGCAAAGGGAAAGGGGCAAACTGTTCTGAGGTGAATACAGGAGGCAAGAGAGATGTCAGATAAGAGTCTTCTAAATTGATCATAGAAATATGATTCACATATAAATACAAAGGCTCTGTAACTCCATTCAGATTAATTTCTATCCCCAATTCCCCATTGTGCATCAAATGATTCCCAAATTGAGAGTCCAACTCAACTGTTTTGCAGTCCTCATGGTCTCTGTCTAAAGCACAATGAAAATAAATCTCCAGCACCACTCCCAAGCAAAAAAAAAAAAAAAAAACCACCCCAGCTTTAGCTAAAGAGAACTGTTCTGTACAAAGCATCTGAAAATAGCAAAAATGGTGAATCCCATCAGGAAAATAAATCTTGCTCACAGCAAAGGTTGATTTCACAGTAGAGTGGAAAAGAAAACATTCAGAAGGAAATACAAAGATTATAGGCAGGATAGGATAAAACAATATGAAGCTTAATGGGAGAAAACACATCTATCTTATGAGGAAATGCACTTGGATATTGCCTTTTAAAATATAAATGAGCCTTGGACTAAAGTAGACTAATCATTAAAGGCAAGTTTCTGATGTTATCAGCAGAAATACTTCAGTGCAGAGCAACACAGTTTGCCTTTGGGGTTTGTATTTGTAGGTGCCAAATCTTCCCTGGGACTTCAGCACCACAGTATGAATTCTCAGAGTCTTCAATACCATGGCAGCAAGCTACAAGTAATGCAGTGCACTAAGAAGTCCCTTCATGATTCACCAAGGCCCCAAGGCTGCCCTTGGAGATGGAGACTCAGCACACAGATGGGGGAGAAGATGCCTGCCAGGGTCATCACAGCAAGAGGCACTTTTTGGTCCCCATTATCCCAGAGCATCTTCTGCCATATAAAAAGGGATGTGCTTTGCACCTTCCTATGTGGCTACCTGGAGAGAGGTCTGAGGAAGAGCTGAAGTGGCACATGATAGGGACAGGAGTAGGAATGACAGAACAGGGGGGGACAGAATCAAAGCACAGATACTGCCAGCACAAACTGCATGCAGTAGTCACATCCCTTCTTGAAATACCACTGTTAGCACCTTGCCATTGCTCCTTTGCACAAGGTGTGTTGTGAGAGTGATCGCAGGGAGCACTTTCAGCAGCTCCTTGTGGAGCCACGCTGGGCACAGCAGTCTGCTCAGTGCCCCACTGCACACCTTGGCCGTGCTGTTCTTCACAGTCCATCGAGCTGCAACACCTGCTACCCCTCAGGTTGCTCTGTCTCCCTGGATCAGAAGTAACAAGGCATCACATTCAGCAGCATGACTGGTGACAGCTTTCCCACACCTGGAACTGAGCTGTGAGCCTTGCAGCTATACACCTTTCTCCAGTGAAGAAGAGAGGAGTCCTCTTGCAGTGACCCTCCACTGAGTACTAGCTGCTCCTTGACAGCGCCTACCTAACCCTTTCCCTTTTCCCCAAAAGACAGGAGCCTACTAGACTATCAATTACAGGCCTCAGAAAATAAAGCCCCCAAACCACAGCTAACTCTCCACATGCAAACACACCCTACAGACACATACACTCTTTCACAAGTTCAGGTTTTGGGAAATAAATATAAATCACAGGGTGCAATACTCCTAGTAAAGTCTGCTGCTGTAAACCAGTGTGTATCACACAAGCACAAGAGGCAATTCATAGCTGTCATGCTGCTGGTAAACCTATCTCATCCCTAAGTGCTGATTTTGTTACATCAGTTCTCTGCCTACGCAAAACACATATGAATGGTAGTCCAAATATTTTTTTCTATGTGACCAGGAACACAGTAGGTACCTCCAACCTGGATTTCTTTACTTAGCAGCTGGTAGTTTCACATTTTCAAGATCAGACTGCAAAGGCCAGAAATATATAACAGAAAGGTATCACAACAGATGATTTCCAGTGAGTGACTGGGACAGTTCATTGTGGGCAGGTTTTGATATCAGGATTGATATGGTGCTTTCTATGCACTTACTGGTGTAAATGAAGTGCGAATCAGGCCTTAGCTTATACAGTTGTTCTTTTTAATTAACACAGCAAGAAACACCAGTTGAAAGCTTTCATGCCCACAATGTGACCTGCTGGACACTGGCTAAGCTGTTGTGAGGCTATTTAGATATTATATACCAAAGGCAACACACACCATATGATTAATGGAATAGAGTTTTTGCTGATCATATAAATATATACATTTCTATATTAACTGCCTAGTCCTACAATTGCTATCAATAGCAACAACAAAAATCCTGTTGAATTAATCTATCAATTTTACTGCCAAGTAAAGACAAAGTATTATATTCATACTTTCCTGAGGAATTGCATTCAATCCAGCATTCATCCCACTGTTTTGAACTGAATAATCACATATATGGGGCATATGAAAGCAGCAAACCTTCTTTAATGTGAAAACATGCAGTTTCCTCAAGGCTATAAAAATTAGTGGGAAGACCAAGAGTGGAACAATTTTTTTGCTCACAGCCTCAGATACAAGTTTCCACAAAATGCTGTTTCCCAAGAAACATGCTCAGAGCACCCTTATGCTGATGGCACTTGTTAGTTTATGTAGACTTGCTTTGAGACTGATTTTTCTCCTTGCAATGAGATATAGAGAATCACTTTTTGAGACAGTTTTTAATGGGCACATCATTAACTACTGTTGCAGTAAAAGGTACTTCATGTTTAGTAGACATAAGATTCCAGACCTGATTCACTCCATGATTTCTTCCTCTGAATAGGCCTATTTTTAATTAACATATTTGCAAATGTCAGCATTGCTATAGTGAGTGCACGTTTCTGCTAGTGTCTGCATCATCTTTACATTGCATGCAAGACTAACCTAGCATCTTTAATGCGTTCCTAATTATTGTGCCCAAACTTACAGGTAAATCCAATATGCTTTTCTATATTTATAAAGAACATGTGGCCAGTGCTGCCCACTGTGATTCAATACTAGCTGATAGTCCTCACTGGAAGCAAAACATCCCTCATTTATGGAACAAAGCCAGAAAATTTGCTGAGAATTGCATGATTGAAAGGGTGGTGGTTATTTATTTCTTAAACTTGAATCCTTTTTTTTGTTGATATCCTGTTGTCTTACAAACACCAGCATCTACTTCCTACCTCTGGGCAGGGTCAATCCTGTCAATCAGATGATCAATGGACTATCACAGGCACTCAGCTAACTCTGCAAATCACAACCTGTCCGCTCTAATCCTCAGGCCAATTCAACAGCTCTACAACCATGTGTACCAGTCTACAGCAGGAAATGTGGAATTCTTCTCATTACCACTGTTTCTTATTAAATCACACAGAAATGATTAGAAAAAAAAAAACACATTAAAAAGTGGAGGTTTGTTTCCACAAAGTTATTTCCTGTGAATGCTTTTGGATGTCCTTCACCTAACAATTTTCTTGAAAATGAAATATCAGAAAAAACCTGCAGAAAGCCATGTGTATACTCAAGGGGAACTGTACTGCAATGGTGTTCAGCTACATTACTCCAAACGTCTCCTCCAGATCCCAGCAAAGAAACCTGAAAATCTACCCTGCCAATCTCACCTATGGGAGTCAAGAGGAGCAGCAACCAATAGTTGAATGTCATTGTTAAGTACTTGTAAACTTTTCATTGTGTTAATAACAACAACAACAAAAAAGAACAGGTACAAACAATACAGCAGTATCTATCTTATATCCAAGCAATATTTACTATGCCCTTATTATCTATGCTAGCCTGCCAACATTTGAGAGAAAATAAAGCTGCAGCCAATTAGAAATAGTGTCACGTAAAGCGGTTTATCACATTTGTTTTCAGATTCTTACCTTTGACTAAGTCTTCTAACTGAATAAAGCACTGAATTATAAAACTGAAAAATTATACTATGCTGAAAGGGAGCTTTAAACTTCTGTGATTACACATATTGTGAGGAAATCTATTTCAACCCATTCAGACACTTAGGAAAGTTTCAGGAAAAAAAAAAAAAGAACAAGCTCAGAAATATCTGATAGTAACCTCCCCTTTTCATACTTTCCCCTTGGTTTCCAGTGTTTCAAAACTGGATTAACTGCAGTATAGATGGGTGTACTCACTGTGCTAATCCACTGATTTCAGTTCAAGTTTATTATGTTAAATACACTCCATGAGGATTTTCTTCTACCTGCACCTTCATGGGTTCAGTGAGACTCTTCTATTCATGAAGTACGAGAAGCACAAGCTGGAGTGGAACCTGTCTTTTTAATTATCTTGTACCAAAGTTGCCCCACAATGAAGTTGAGCAGAAAAAATCTCATATTTTAGAGCATCTCATTAACTATGGAAGATCATGAACTGAAGGAAAAGGTATGCTGAGCATGCTATTGATTACAACTATATATGCCATGATTCAATAAGTTGAAGTTTCGTATATCAAATATTAAATTACTGAAATTATGCACTGGCTCATCTGCATCCATTTTTTATTCACTTTTATTTGGCTGAACATTTTAATCTTACTTACACAGTGACTAACTAAAAGTAAATGACGCATTCCTAATATTATAAATATGAAAAATAGGGTGTGCTCAGGGACTGCAGTTGAATACATTAAAATCATTCAGTTTGCTATTTAACATATTTCCATCCCTTTTATGTACAACCTTTCACATTCAGTTGGCAGACTGCAAATTCATGGCCTTATAAAAAACCTGTCTTGATTTTCTGTTGTGACAGCAGAAATTGTCCAAAATCCCTAACAGTTTCCTAAAGGACGCTCACTAGCTGGTACTTCCCAGGTGCAGCACAATCTGAATCTGAGGTGAACATCATGTCAAATTCCACTCATCTGTCAATGTAGTGGATTATTTCTTGAGAGACTGAAATTGCCTGCCTGGGATCAGAACACCATCAATCTTATTCATGTAGGGTGCAGAGAAGCTGCCTGAGAAAGGCTCGCAAGAGGGAAAGCTTGGCTGTTTCTAAGTAGGTGATGAGGCAGCTGTAAAACCTTCACTCTATCTGTATCACATCTGAGTGAAAGATTTTGTCATTTTTCACATTTCCCCAACACTTGGTATGCATTCAGTATCTTGCTGTTCTTGCTTCATAAAAAAGGTGATTTTTCAAGCTTAGGCAAATGTTGCAGAGCTCTGAATCCACACAGCTCTCATTTTTTCTCATAATGTCACTTGTTTCAGCTGATTTTACAAAACAAGATTACATTTTCTTTTTACCTGTTTAGCTGGGCTGGTTTTTGCTATTTCCTTCACTGGGGGACAGACACAAGGAACTGGCAGCATTACTTACAATTGCATTGTAATGAATATTTTTTTTCATTTCTCTGCAAGTCCCAAATAAGAACCTCACCACTCAAACTTCAAATACTTCCAAACTTCCAGTGCTAGCTAGTCAAGATAACAGCATTAGTCAATCTAATGCTCTTGCATAGATACCAAGAGATTGTCTATCAAAGATTCAGGTCTAGTCATCTGTACTATGCATATTTTATTATAAGAAAGCAAGACAATGCCAATACCTATGAGTTTTTAACAAGGAAATTAGTTGAGAAAACTGAGTTATTAAGGTTGCTAAAGACTTGTGGTTCAAGACTGTCCATCTTTGAAGGTATGCCATTAGATAAAAAAAACATTGAAGTATTAGTTGCCACGTTGGTAAATGATTCATTACTATCAGTTAACATTTTCTATCTTTTATTTCTAAACCTCTTAAAACCTCTCACACCTTCCTTTGGATCCAGATTTGTTAAGTGACATTCTTGGCCCATCTAATTTTAACTGGATTATATTACTATTGCTGGAATATGCCAAGTCCTTCATTTTTTAACACAGCATATTCTTCAAAGAGCAATTAACAGTGGAAAAAGTTATGTGATCCATTTCTATTAATAAAAACACAACAAGACCAACAAGAAGCATTTGGATCACAACAAAGCGAGTTGCATTCTCCACTGCTAAGCTGGGGGATTTATTCCAACTTGACAGGCATTTAACTCCATAGAATGACTCAAATTCTCCTCTGGGCTGCACTTTTGCTACCCCATCAATTATCAGAGGTAATCTTGAGACCCTAAGAATAACTGTGTCTCATTTCTGCTGAGGCAAACAGCCAACCTCCCCTCACTACACTATTTCAGATAGTGTAGTGAGATAGAGATTCAGTGTGAAGAACAAACCCACCTCCAGTTTGGGTCAGCCAACTGCAAAGTTATCCAGACCTGTGCTGTCACAATGCCTTTCCAAGTTATACACTCAATTCCAGAACTGCACAAAATAGGGAGAAGGGGAGATCGAAATCAGGGCAGAGGAAGAGCCAGAGAAATGGAACCATTATCCAAAATGGGATTCCTGTGTCGGGAAGTTCTTAGAAGATGACATTAAAGGATGAATATTCCAACAGCAGTTTGGCAAAGCACAACATGTGTTAGATTGACAAAAAAAAAAATAAAAAATAAAATGCTGTGTAATATAAAGGCAAGCAACTCATGAAAGATAAATGATAAAAAAGATTTTAAGATTATTCAATCATTTATCAAGACAGACACGAGCACAGTCAGAGCCTGCAATCTTACAGCACCCCACAGCTGATCTCAGTCCTACCTGGTCTGTGCAGGTGATGCTGCTGGAAAGTGTGATGGAGGGACCCCTGACAGAGCAGCATTGCACAGGCACTTATCCACAAATACAGGACCCAGGACATTGCAGAGACCACTGCCATTCTCTAAATAAAATATTAGACAGACATTATTATCCATTGCCTTACAGCATGCAATAGTCAGCTTCCATTAAAATAGTATATTTTTTCTTTTTTTGTTCCTTTTGTTAAATGTCTTTTGTCTCTAGGATAGTATTCCCCCCTGCAGGATGCAATTGTCATACAACAAAGGTTGTGTCCAAAAAGCACAGTTGAGGTTACAAGATGTCAACACAGGAGCCTGGATAACTTTAATAATTTAGTGGTAAAAATGAAACTATAATGACCTGAGGACTTAAAAAAAACCCTAAAACCCAATATAAATAGAAGGCTGGAAAATATTTCCACATCAGTCCATAGCTGAATTTACACAGAAGTTAAAAAATATAAATAAAAGATACCCACATGGCCAGCTAAAAATCCATGGTGTCCAGACAGTATCAAAACTACTTTAAACACATTACAGAGAGTCATAAAACATCCTCAGACATCTGAGATGCATTTCAAAAATACTCTATCCACATAACTGGAAGACTAATACTGACCAGAACGTAACAGTTTATGGCTTTTTTTTTTTTACTTTTGTGAGCGTTAATTAATTAATCATGATCCTTTCTGCTAAACCAAGTAATTGTTTCTCAGAATTATGTTCTAATCCCTGATGAAATTAGCTTCCTTTTGTTCAACCTGTGCATGTAAAGGGACTGGAGTACGTCCAGGCTGAATTTCATACGTACTTTACAGAAGATTTGATCTTTTCACAAAGGAGATTGTGTCAGAATTTTAAAACTATTCATTTTACAAAGGGAAAGAGCAATTTCTTTGTCTCCTGGAGCTGGCATCCTTGGCCATCCAATACAGACAACTGTGATTTTTCATACTTCTATTCATTATTGTACCAACTGGCTAAATTTCCCTCTGACTTTTCAACTTCAACAGCTCTTTCCCAAAGCCTGCAAGGACTGGGAGGTTTGCAAGGCTCAGCTACGCTACACATCGCCCAGTTCCCTTAACAACACCTTCTGCTGCATTTCATATTGCCAAATTAATCAAACTTCAGGCACTCTCCTTATTCAGCCAATGACATGATGCCATTTTCTATCTAATAACCCAATCAGCTGAAGATCATTTTCACAGAGCAAGAAAGACTTTGAAAGATTAAATCTCTCATGTAGAAAGATCGTGTCTTTACGGAAAAATTAAAAATTTAAAAAGTCTGCATGTGGTACGTCAGGGAGATTTCTGCAGCAGGAAAATTAAAAATATTAAAACAGTGAAATACATTGTTAATTAAATAGATTAATATCAAGTATTTCACCCCAGTTTTAAAGCACGCAGTCTTTGGGAAGCTTTTTAAGCCTAACTGGTTGAAAAGAACCACATAAACTGACAAGTATAATTAATAGAAAATACCAAAACATTATTTTGATCAGCATGAGGCTCTTTCTCTGTACTGTTTGATGCACTGCTTAGCATATAATTAATTTCCTGACTGTTTACTTCACAGTATACTGGGTACTTTTTCTCCTCTTTTTTAGACCTATTTATCTTGCAAAATAGATTCAGTCCCCTCAGATCAGGGAGCTCCCAGTAGGCTTCCCATGTCTTCAGGAATTAATGCCTTCTTGCTGTATTTGGTGTTCCCATGCTTTTTATACTAAAAGGTGAGAAGGAAAGATGACTTTTATATAGTGACTATTCAGGTTATTTAAACTGAACTTTAAAATTCCTAGTCAAACAGTACAGCAGAACCAAACTTCTACAGCCTGCTAAATGCTCCCATGTCTTTCTTCCAGCATTATATTCTTAATTACATGGACAATCAGATTGACTTAACCCACTCAGGCTTTATTATTAGATCACTGGCTTTTATTTTTTTTTAATTTAAAAAATATTTTTCACTACACTATTTCAAACTACCTTTGCTCAAGCCCCAGCATTTCTTACAAACATTTCTTCATGCACTTGTTTCTCAGCAAACTGCTGCCACATACACGATTTTATACACAGATCATCTTATCATTAGTACAGAAGCGCAGCAGTGAGTATTCCTCCAGTTATTATCTGATGAGTTCCAGATCTGGTTTCTGAATCTTAAATCCTAAAGAAGCTTCTTACCTGAGTAATCCAACCAAGAGCAGAGCACTCTATTAGTGTTCATTGGAAAGATCTAACACTTTTTTAAATCCATCTGTATCACAATGAGGGATTTTTAATAGCTTCCCAATAATCTTCTTTATCAGGATTAAAAAAAAATAATAAATCTCTTTTCTCGTTACAAATCCTGTTCCCAGAGTAAAGAAGACATCTGAGCTCTCAGACTCTGCCGTCAGAAAAGTGGCCAGGGTTTGAGGGGTGGAAACCTTCTCATTTTCACCTTTAAATCATCTCCTAGCATCACCTTCTGCCTGATGAGACCTTTGAAGTGATCTTGAGAGAATTTGCAGCTTCCAGGATACTTAAGGACGAGGAGCAGTTTCTGTTTAAGGACAGAGCAGCCTCACTCCAGCGCGGGCAGTGCCGAGTAAGGCAGCAGTACGTACACTGCTATACGGTGCTGTAAGTACCGGAGCCTATTTCAATACATCCCTGCTCGGGCAAGTATCACATGCCTTAAAGCGACACAGCCCCCGTTTGGAAGCCCCGGCCGGGCACTCCGCTAGTCACCGGGGCTTAGCCGCTGGAGCCGCATGTCAATACTGACACTCGCTCCCACTTTGCCCAGAGCGGAGGAGCAGCTGGTTTCGTCGGCGAGGAGCAGGTATGGATGGGCAGGGGAGGCTGGAAGAGCACTGGTGGAAGGGCCCTTGGTGAGGAGAAGAGCTAAATGCCCAGCGAGCAGTCTGGGAGAGGCGTTAGTTCTGCCGGCGAGGGCTCGATTCCCCAGGCGTTGCTCTGGCTCTTAGTCGCGAGAGGCAAGTGAAACTGAAGGGAATCTCTTCCGATTCATAGGAGAGCAGCACATGCTTGTGAACGAGGAGGGGTGGTGCAGGAAAAGTGCAACGAAAAAAAAAACCACGGGAGAGACAGGGGAGGGCAGGAGACTCCTACACAGTCCCCTGAGCTTTCCAACACCTTGCCGCAACTCCGACTTAAATCTTTCCTTCCAACTCCATTTCCGTTGCATCTTGGCAGACAATGGGGAGAGAGCTCTGAGTTATTCCTACTAAATGCTAAAGCTCAGAAACACCAGATTATTTATTACAGTTATTTATTGTCCACATCTTAAGTGGCCATTTACAGGAATGGAGTGGTTTCCTCTCCCTCTTGTACCATATGTAATTATTTTTTAAAGAGCCATTGTATGGAGTAAATACATACCATTTGCTTGGCATTATGACTCTCATGTCTTCCTAGGAAAGAAAACGCTTGGAGACAAGACAGACAAGTCCATTTTAAGAGACCAGGGCACACGCTATGACACAGTGTGGGATTTTATTATTCCCCCCCCTACTCCCTGTCATAGAAGGATGTTCTTTTGCAGTTTACCAGCACCAGACATCAAGCAATAGTAAAGATAACAGCAATAAGTACCTCTAATCCCAAGCACCTCCTTCTCAGCATCTAAGGACACATCTCAGCATAGACTCTCACCGAGAGGTACAATGAGTTTAGTTGACAGACCATAGACACCTGCGGAGCCACTGCATTTTATGGAGTGATGCATACCAAGAGATTGGCCCTGCAGACCAACATGAACATTACACTGGTCCCTGTCAGCTCAGAGCAGCTCTTTATTATAGACTTGAAACATTAAAGTGATCAGAGTGGGTGGGAGTGGTGACAAAGTAACACAGGACAGCACTGGAGAGTGGACACTCTCCTCACCACAAGCCACCACTGCAGCATCGCTCCCATCAGGTCCCAGACTGGTACTGGGGAGGAGAAGATGGCTCAGGACAAGATTTGTGCTTTAAAACACGTGGCACAAGTATGATTGGGGATATAATGTTCTGTTTAAGAAAGGTTTTGTTGTTTTCCCCAAGAATTTCCTTAGACACTAGAAGGCAGCAATGATTTGAGACAGCTGCTGCTACTTTCTGGTCTCAGAAGGGTCTAAAAATGTCCGAGAAAGCTGATGAGAGACAATCAAAGCACACCAAGTATCATGAAGTACTGATGAGTAAGGAACCAGGACCTGGGATCACGTGCAGCCCATAGCAGAAGGTGGTGGCTGGAGGGCTGCTTTGGTTTGCCTCCAAATCCACAGGGAAGATCAAGACACTCCCTCTCTCCAGAGGAATAGAGGGAGCTTTCTGCAGCATCAGAGAGGGTCAGACAAGGGGAAATATTTTAAAATAGCATTTGTTCAACAAGCTATCTATGAGGTAAAGGGTATAGAGTGGGAAGGTGTAAAGAAACAGGATGGAGAGGAGCCTCAAGGAGCAAATAAAATCTAGGAGACTGAAGGGCCTTGAGGAAAGCAGGAAGACTCAGACAAATTGTGACCACACACCTTGGCAGAGTAGGCAGAGACAGATTTATGCAAGATACAGATTTATGTAAGGTACAGCAGAACTGTCACTCTGCCAAGCGCTGCTAACTCCCAGCTCCATGAGGCTAATGCCACCGTAACCCCTGACAGATGCTGCTATTGCTCAGGACAAGCTCTGCAGAAACATGGGACATGTTGCTTCTGCAGGGTAGGGGGGGGATCAGAGGGACAGAAGAGAATATTAAACAGTCTGTACTTGCAGTCTCTTCTCTGGCTCTCAGCATCAGACAGGAACAGAGGAGTCCTTGGCAAATCTAGCAGAAGCATCCTCACACCTGCTTTGATGTCTTTGCTGCCAATTTTAACTTTCAGTGGACCAACAAGACATAAAACAGCTCCTCTTACCCTGCTTTGAGCTATGCACAGTGACATCTTTACCTGATGCTTTGGGACTTAACTTTAGCTTCCTCACTCAAGGAGTTACTGGCTTTGACAGGGAGGGGATGATGCTTTACATGTGCCCATGAGCCCATGTGTTGAATGTGGGGCTATTAATGCTGATACATGGGAAAATAGGAAGGAAAAATAATACACTAGTACACTAGTGAATAGTCTGCATATTTTGATATTATTTGATATTTTGAAAATATCTCTCACAAAAAAAAGGAAGGCTGAGAGAATAATTTGTCTCTAGAAAGCAGGGAGAAGGAACAAAAGGTTGTGTCTGCTATCCTGGGCAATGGCAGCTCCTGGATGGATCCAGACCCTTCAGAGGGGCAGAACAGCCTTTGGGTTACATGGTCTATGCCTGGGAGTATCAAAAGGAGGAACCTTCCACTTTCACTCAGATACCCAATGGCAAAAAGAAGAAAGGACAGAAACCAGGACCTGACCTATCCCAGTCCAAGAGCATGGAAAACTGCTTTCCCACAACTCTGACTGAATGACTCAGGGGCTTGCTGGCAGGGTTGCCAGAAGCAGACCATTACACCAGCATGGCATTTCCAAGGTGAAGGTAGGTTGCAAGAGGTCAGCAGGCATCAAACTGTCTTTGAGACAGGCTGCCTCACACACACAAGGATATATTCACAAGGAGAATAACCTTTTCTTCCTAGTTTCACCATTCATCTAGAGATGCCAAGTGAATGACAAAAATAGGCAAATAAAAATAAATGCTCTTCACTGCCTGAACCTCTATTTATCACAATTTTCTGTGCACACAGAAAAGGAGAGCATATGCAACTTGGGCAGGCTCATACAGACAGCATATTGGTACTTGTACCCAAATAAGGTCCTCTGGCCTCTACTCTGTGAGCGCTGCCTCCTCCCCCACAGATGCCTTTTTCCCCACATAGAGATTTAACATCACAAATCCCAGGCATGCATTTTACAGGGTCTGAAGAAGACTCACTACCTTTGAAAGGCAAAGCTCATTAGTTCTAGTGCTCCTGGGACAATGAAGCTTTGCTTTTCACCAGTTGTGTTCTCCATCCCTTCCAGCTGTTTCCACCCACCCTATAAAGCTCTTTCCTATAGACTCAAACTCAGCCTTGGCTGCTGCCTGGGCAACATGCAGTGCACACTGCAGCTCCTCATGTTCCCACCTGAGGTGAGTCAAGTGTAATCTAAGAGCCAAATTTAGCTCACCTCTACTGAAATTCAAATTCTCTTATGTCCACAACATTTATTGGAAGCTTTTTCTAAAACCTGTCAGAGCAGAAGCTTGGCCTCCTAGCCTCCCCACACATCTTCTCTTCCATGGAAAACCAGCCCATATGGAAAAACAGCAGCTGAGCATGTGAAGGTTGATCTGCCTACCTGTGGTAGCCTAAACAGCAACCACAAAGCCCAGAGTAAAACCAGACAAGCCGCAAGAGTCATTCCAGGCCTTAAGTCCCACTGTGTGTTTCTAAATCTTGGTTTCTTTCCTCCATGGAACACAGGGTACAATACTAAAACAGCACAAGATCTATGGGCTTCCTAGAAATCAGCTTGTTTTTACAATGAATACAACCCTTTCCATGCATATCCTCTGTGCTCAGCCAGATGTTCACTGTGGTTCTCCTTTGCCTTTCTAGTGCTTTCAATATATTCCCAGGAAAACCTTCCCTACCCTGAGACTTCCATTTCTCAGTCCCCACCACTTTTCTTCCTCCCTTGATGGAGGTCTGGTCCAACCTCAGTGAATGAGCCTATTTAGTTTCCTTTCCAAGTTTTCCATAACAGCATTAAATAATTTTGTTTATACTGTAAGGCTTTCTTCCCCTTCAGCTTTTCCAGTGGTAAAACAAGATGCACTGATTTTCCTAGACCGTGTTGACCATTAAAAACTTGGCTAGGAACCTACACAACTTTTTCATGAAATAAAAAAAAAAATCAAAGAAAGGTTCAGTGATTCTTCTGGTTGCCACCATAACTCTGCTGGCCAAACACAGAGACTGGATACACCAAAAGCCTGAAGAAACAGAGCTGAGAAATGTTTGTTGGGAAAACATTTCCCATGGGAAACAGGAGCTAGTTCAGACAGCTGTTATCCCACTTTCAAGTAAAAGATGGTTGGAAATTTACTCTGTTTCCAGTGGGGGTGCAGCTCTGAAGGCATAGGGGACCAGTCAAAGACACAGCAACACTTGGGAACTTCTCAACACACTCAATGGAGAAACTCCACACTCTGCACTTAGCACCCAGAAACATAGTTGCTCCTCCCACCCTCTCACCTCATGCCACATTACAACAACATTTATCTCCTTGCTACCTCAGCCACACTACCCTTAATTGTCAGAAGCAGCAGTTTTGTCAGTCGTATCTCATCCTCAATATAAAGGGCAAATCCAACAAGCAAAACAACACAGCCAAAGCCATTAGGCAAAAAAAAAAAAAAAAAAAAAAAAACAAAAACAAAAACAAAACCTCTGACCACAAAAGCACTATAAGTAGCTTGTGCTGAAAACAATGAAAAAAAACCCAAATAACAAGTCTAAATATTGACAAAAACAGGTAGAAGTGAGAAAAGATAAAAAGATATAAGGTTTCCACAGTTATTTTTCCTAGCCTACCTTAAAGGTGCTGCTATTCCTTTTTAAAGGGATGTCTTCACAGTCACTGTGTTTGGGAGGTAATGATTCTGCTTCTTACAGTTTTTCCATCCCTAAGAGAGGAGAGAAAGGAAAAAAGAACACATCTATATTTGTCAAGAAAGTTTATATCAAAGTTTGTGTCCTAGTTATTTTTAAAGTATGTAGGACAACGCACACACACGCACAAAAAAAATCTCAACCCTTATCTATAACTTACCATCATTAGCCAAAAAGATTGGTACTTGCTAAGGATTAAAAAGATGAATTATCTGTTCAGTACATTATCGTCATGCAACATGATTTCAATAGCACTCAATATATTCAAAATATTACCATAAAGCTATGACTGTGCTCAGGGTATCATGGCAGGTAAACATGACCTTCAAATAATGGAGACAAGCTGCTTGTTAATGTCAGTTTAGAAACACTGAAAAAGCAGCAAAGAAAGCTGAGTAAAGATAGCCCTAGAGTGATGCTGGTCATGGTGTTCTTGTCAAGTAGTGATCCTGTTATCCTTTATCTGCTATACATTAGCTGGAGAGATCAACCTGATCAGAACCCCTCTTCACATTGATTCTCAACTTCTCCATAGCACCAACTCAAAAACCTTCATCCCAGACATTCTTATACTAGCCTAGATGAACCCATTACATGAAACACTATTGAAATACTCCTAATTTCAGAATCAACTATTACTATTCTCAGTCTGCAGTTGCCTTTCCAGACCAGCTAAAACCACATTACATGCAAGAAACCATCTATAGCAGACAAATCACGGGCCAGAGTGCATGAGCTGAAAATTAATATATCTATAGCTAAAGAGTGCATTATATTTGATTTATCCCTTTCAGTTTGTCAAATATCAACCCTCAAGCACAGGCTTAGTGTTTACTTTTGCTGCTGAAAAGTCCTTTTTATTTTATTTTTTTTTTTACAGAAAGGTAAAGTGTTCTCAATATTCACAACATAAATAAATCCAACGGAAGCAAAGCAGTTGGGACTGTGAAGCAAATTCACTCTAGTGAATTCAGACAGAGCTACTGGGCTGTCCTCACCCCCTCTAGGCTTGCTATGTTTCTACCTTTCTGTTAAGTTTCACAAACAATTGGGTTCCATTACCCCCAGGTAACAAAAAAAGCAGCTAAAAGGAAGGCTCTTCTGTCAAAGTGCACACATTCCAGACATTGGCATAGAAATTGGGTTATCTAGGAAACAAGGTTCTCCCTATAGCATTGCAGTAAATCATCCCCAGCTTGATTCCCCATCTCTTTTCCAGCTGTACTGTGGCAGACCTCCTCCAGTAAAGCTAGTCTTCCACCTTCCCCTGGCAGTAGGAAAATAGTAGAAAAAGCAGCCAAAAGCCATAGCAAAAAAAGTTACCACACAAAACAAAGCTCAAAAATACCCTTTCCCAGCTACCACACACCCTCTCCTATCACTGAGGAGAAAGAGCTTCCTCAACACACCATGAAAGCCCAAAGCACAGATCATGAACACAAACAGGAACCCACTCCACCAGCCCCAGAAGTCTAGCTCCCAAACACCAACCTTAAAAAAGTTCACAGGCAGAGTTAACTCTTGTTTTTGCCTCCCTCAAACTCAAACATTTCTTTCTATACATTCCCAGCTGCTGCTTCCACCACTTCTGGGGCAAGCACCACAATAACCCCACCCCTTACTAACTACTACAGATTAGGAAATTTATAAACTCAAACCACCTGAGCTCTTAAAGGGTCCATAACCTAGCAAAGGGATGAACTAGTTTGAAAGACCAAAAAACTCACAGTTGTTAAGTACTTTTTTTTGGTTAGAATAAATCCCAGTGACAAGGCACAACCAGGTTGATTTGGGAAATACACAGGGGTGGTTGTTCTTTGTTCTAGGGAATGCTTCATGGAACTTTGTTATGAGCTTAATGCATCTCCTGGCTGTGAAACATTTCCAGACACGCCTGGGTGCTCCAGTACACATCAGACACACATCCTCACAAAACCCAGCACCTGTGCTCAGAAACATCTTATTTTCAAAAGAAAGCTTTGGCTGGTACCTCTGCAAAAGGAAAAAATGCAAGGAGCCAATTCAGCTCTGCAATGCTGCACTTCTGGTCTTTAGAACTCCAGGTGCTACCCTGAAAACAGCACTTTAAAGTCTACTAACTCTGCATCAGCTCCAGCTGCAGAGGAAATATCAGCTCTTATATTACACTAGGGGATTGACCAAATAGCTTATTTGCAAACCTGTGTGTTTGCTTCCACTTTATCACACACACAAAAAAAAAGGCACTGGTGGAAAAAAAACATTAACAAATTGAGAGGTTTCTTTGCCGTTTGCCCCCTGCAGTGTGAACTCTCATATTGGATCCACTATATAATCTTAAATTGTACTTCAGTTTATTACTTCTAAGATGCCCTGGACTGTACAGGGGCATAGTGTGGCTGCCACACACCTATCTTAGCATGTTTGGAGACCCTCAGAGTAGAGGTGCATAAGGAAATTGTGGTTATGGATTAAATTCACTACTGTGCAATACTATAGGCTAGAGATTGTAGCAAACTTCTTGAAAAGATCAAGCAGGCAGACAGGGACAATTTCTGACTTCAGTTATGTTCATGAAAAAATAATCTCAACCAAAGACAAAAATCAGAAAGCAAGATAAAAGACATAATTAAAGAGGTTGGAAATGAGAGATTGGGGAAAGTTCACCCACTGGAACTAAAAAAATAATAATCACCATTAATATGTAATATACAGCAGCCAATGCTTCCCCAATGCTAACACTTCAACAAACACGGTACCTTAAGATAAGGATCCTCCTCACACCTATGGGCTTTGTCATTATTTAAGAGAAGCACTCTAAGCACTGCCCTCCACACCTCATCTCCTTGTTTGCAGGGCTCTGCAGAGCTGCAGCCAGAGCCCCGTGTGCTGTACTATAGTGTGCTGGAAATGGTTAGTTTCTGAGTAAGGAATTAGTGCATGAAATGAGCATGGAAAAAAAAAAAAAATATACTCTTCTGCCTTTGCTTCAAAACAGGTTGGTTGATTGACAGCAAACCCTATATAATAATTCCTTCCAGGCAGATGGTGAGATCACGATTTGCTCTTCAGTTGCAATTTTCTGCTGCCTCTCACAAGCAACCTAGCTACATGATCTATAAGAAGGGTATGGGCTGGTTTATATGTGTTTTACAAGGCTCCCATCAAAACATATGGATTAATATTGTGACTAGTTCTCGTATTCCATTTGGTAAAAAATTTGCCTTGGATTTGCCTCCACCACCTCATAGCTGATAGCGTGCAGATAATAGCTTCAGCAATCCACACAAAAGCGACTTGTAAATTCCTACACCACCCCTGACAGACAATACTCTTTTGAACGTTTGCGTAGGTGTTGAAAATCTTGCCATACATCTCGAGCTCTCAGCACATATTGTTTTTAGGCTGCCATCTGCTAATGCACAGTTCCACCCTAAGAGAGATGCAGGAGTGCTCCAGTCTCCAGTCTGTTCTGTTTTCAGATTTACTCTTTTATTTCTTCCAATTCCCAACACTCCAGATTCTGACACTCTTCTCCGACTGCAGTTGCAAAGTTCAAGTGTCCCATTCTAACCACCATTCAGTGTTAAAGAACATTTCTGGAAGGGATACCCAGTCATTTGCTTTAATGAACCACAGCAATACTTCGTGCAGAGGTGTCCCTGGAAGCAGACTCCTCTGTCTCCATGTCATCTGCTGAAGCATCCTGGGCCGACCAGGAACTTTTGAAGCAGACATTTCCAGCACACATGTGTTACAAGCATGTGTATTGAGTTGGTGGCAAGGGAAGAAGACAACTCCCAAAGAAATCATGTGGGTAACATCTTGAACAAAGCAAGCCATGCACATCGCAGTGCAGAATGTTGGGATCTAATTATCATAGTAAATGAGGAATGATGAACATTATACTTGACTGATTTTGTTCTTCACTGAATTTGTCAGCAGTACTCTTTTTTTAACTGCTGATTTTGTTTCACTACCAAGCACATTAGCAACATTTGTAAGATGATATTTAATTATATTGATTTTGTTAGAAAACAAATTTATAAGGGATAATTTAGGTTAAGTTTGCAATGCAGGATTTGCTATGCTAAAAATTTAGCTCTAGGAAACTGAGGAGTATGTGATCACATGCCAGCTGAAATGTATCTGCTTGGATCCCTTTTTTATACTCCTTTTGTTTCACACATCTGTTTTACAAGCCCACCTTCTTCATAGGTTTTCAGAGATTTTATTGTCATTGGCTTCTGAATAAAATACTAGATTCTTTTGTCATTGTAGGCTATGTACATCAATTTGTTGTTCATGTGACACCCTGACTTCTGTGCACCAGGCAGAGAAGTCAGAATAAGTCATACAGAATGGCACAGAAAACCTTCCCACACAGGTTGCATAAAAGAGGACCAAGAAAACAAAATAGAGATTGGAAAATGAAAATATAAAGGGGTGTGTGCTTACAGGAGACGCAACTAGTAGTTTTGTTTTTTTTCTATCTTGTACAGCAATCCCCTCTCTCATTCCCTAAATTGTACAAAAATGGTTTGGTAAAACCTGAGTTATATGTTTTTCCTGATTTTAGTAATCTAGGTAAGCCAGGACAATCTTTTCCTTTGAAAAAAGAATTCTTTTTGCATCCAAACAACGGTGGTAGTTTTCATTTCTTCTATCTATACTCCAGCAAAGATTGCAACTGCCATTTTTGAGATATAATACATGTGGATATTTAGAGAGATATAAATTCTCTTTTCAAATATGACAGATGAATTCTCATGCAATGAAATATGATACTTTTCAGAGAGCCTGAAAGCAACTGATTTTCAGGAAAATGCTGAAAACTGGCTTAATGTTGTATAAATAAAGATATTTACGAAACCTGGAATTAAAATCTACCATAAGCAGAAGGCTAGGCCCTACTTAGGATATCAAATCCTTCTTTTGACAGTTTGCATGGCTCTTTAATGACACAGGGTCATTTGCCAAGTCTTCTGAATCTCACCTGATACAGTCATCATAGCTAAATTTGAAATATGAATCATTTTCCAGTCAATATAATATCCAGTTGGCTCCTCCTTCCATTTCCCCACAGGGGGCTGAAAAATGTTAAACTGTTCTCTTCACAATTAAATTCATGAAACACTTAAATTCTATGGCAGCCAGACACCAAGGAACAGGAAAATCATTTCATCTCATAATGTTTTAGAGCCCCTTGGCAAATGTAAACAGTGTATGCTGTGATAGAAGGATTTATTGCTGTTGCTAAACAGAGAATCTGCTGATTTTTTTTTTTTTTTTAATTCCAGTAGATTTTTAGCGTAATTTATTTATTACAGAATTTTGTTGGAATTATTATTAAGGAAGTTTGAACACACCAGACCCATTTGTGTGGAAATGCATTTTCTACAAAAAGATACAGAACGAAATAAATCTGTATTGAACTAATACTGGCCTGTAACAGGGAATCATTATTGCACTCTCTCCTGCCAGGGCATAGAAGGGAGGTTGAGCTCTCTCACATGTCACAGCTTCTGGAGCCTGAGTGTCATTTAACTGGCTACCACTGGAGGTGCTGCTGAAGGAAGTTTAACCTCAGGCAGAGAAGTATCTAAGCCACTTTTACATTCTTGAAAATGTACACATGATCAGTTTCATTGATTCTGTAAACATCACTAAACATTGCACCCACATG
Organism: Corythornis vintsioides; assembly: GCA_025447755.1. Taxonomy (NCBI): domain Eukaryota; kingdom Metazoa; phylum Chordata; class Aves; order Coraciiformes; family Alcedinidae; genus Corythornis; species Corythornis vintsioides. The sequence goes on from JAOEGS010023356.1 coordinate 24,468, forward strand.
TTGCTTTGACCATTTGTTTATAAATGACTCAGAATGACCATTTTGAGTCAGTGCATCTCTGTTAATTTCATAGAAGCATCAGTAAAAATATGACTTTATGTCATTTGACTTTTATAGTAAGCACTTAGCTCTACTGCACTCCTGTACTCAGTACTCAGCTGTACTCAGCAGCTTTGGGAACTGTTTGGAAAACTAAAGGAAGGTAAATTCAGTTTCATAGAATCACAGAATGTTAGTGGTTGGAAGGGACCTAGAAAATCATCTAGTCCAACCCCCCTGCCAGAGCAGGATCACCTAGTTTCATGGCAGAGGTTGAGCCACGAGTCTTCAACACCAGACAGCAGTGGATGTGTATTTGTAGGAACAGCCATCCACACACTAGATGGCTATCTCTGTAGATATCTGAGCTCCAGCAACGGCTTGTCATCCTGTTTTTGTCCAGTCTAATCCACTGGCTCCTATTGCAATTTGTGGGTTAATCCTCGGGGCAGAAGCCACCTCACTTATACCTACATGTGTAAGATCTACCATCAGCGGTCATGTCACAGCACAGCTAAGAAAATCATAAGGAGTCATAACTCACTCATCACCATATTTGACAATTCATCACCCTGTGTCTCCATTAAAAGGTGCCTGTGTATTATGCAAATAATTAAAACTCCTTTTTGTTCTCTTTTCACTCTCCATGCTTATTTAGGAGGGCTGACAGTAAACAGGAGATTTGTTTAAATAAGTGCATAATTTCTCTTCAAAGATGCCACAGAAATCATTCCAGAGTATCTGTCAAGCTGGCATTCCCCTGGGACTGCTTTAGCTCTCTGCTCTGGATAACTTGAAGCGAGAACTTGAACCATATCTCAGATAACTGCTGTAGAGAATCAATTTTCAATTTCCTGCTGAACTTCAGATATATATTTAAATACTCAGTACTGCGGCATCTGGAAAGACACCAACAATAAAATCAAGTGGTCAAACTACTCACCTGATAAGAGAAAAATCTGAAATGAATCAAGCAAACAGGAGACTCAGACACAGGCCCAGAGGGTTAATCTTCTCAGCACCAGTGTAAAATCAGTGCCATGATCTCACTGTCTTTTTGACAAAAAATACTCAGTTACTCAATGGAAATTTTGTCTAAGCCAGCATATTTCTGTAGAATTTATTGTTTATTCTAAATAAATCTAATATTTTAGTGGAAGGGTAAAAAATAGATGAAGTTCATAATAAGGTTGAAATTAAAGTGTTGAGAGTGACTTAATTAGAAACATGGTTCAGCCAAAGGAGAATGTCTGCTCTTACAAGAGAGATGCTGGAGAAATTTCTTGAAGACAATGAGAGCTTTGTCATTGTTCATGGCCAGACTTTTATCCTAATAAAAGACTCTACACTTCACTGTATGTTGTTATTAGGATACAAGTCTCTCAGGTCAGCAGTCTGCAGACTTACCTGCCTACCTTTATTTTTCTCAATCTGCAATGTCCTGAATAATAAACAAATGAGTAAATACAACAACCCCTGAAGAAAATTCGTACTTAAAACAAGGCCATTGAAAAGATTCCTGTGAAAAGAGTTACAGCAGTTTTGGCTGAGATGCTAGTTGAACAAAATTTTAACAGATAGACTGGTGTTTCCCAAGAAACATTAAAATGTTATCAAGTGAGAAACAATGGTTCCTGGCTCAGCCTCTAGACAGTGCAGCAAATGCATTTGATTGCATTCAGAAGGCAAAATGTTAATTGTGCTCATAGAAAATCATGTCTGTAAGGATGTATTAAACTGGAATATACAACCTAGGAAGGATGACAGCAAAAAAAAATCAAGGCTTTTATTATTGTCCTGCAGTTTTCCAAGGTGTTGCTGCTTTAAGAGAGTCAGAACAATAGAAAGCCTCCCTCCCCTTTACCAACAGTTGTAAGGCAGTTTCTGGGAGTAGCTGATGGGAAGAATGGACAAATACTTTCCTCTACAATGCTCCGAAAGTAGGAACTTGTAAAACATTTCTTTGAAATCAGAGTGATTGCAAACAGAAGAGGGAAAACCACGCAAACAGTATTAAACCTGCTTCTCAGGGAGATTTTATTCCCAGCTAACCAGCTCCTGCAGGTTGCCCAGACAGCTGACACTCAGGGAGCCTTCTCGAATTTGCAATGAGTCATCAGCATCTTGCAAACAAAAAACAAAGAGAAATGACAACAAGGTATCAAATGTAAGCTCATCCTGATGCCACTGTTCAGGAGGGAAGCAGCAAACAAAATAATAGGCAGATTGGTGACAACTTCAGGGTTGTTTTTTTTTGCTTTTCAGAGGTGTGAGAGTAAGATTGGAAAAAAATTAATTGGGTCCTAATTTTATCCTCACTCTGTGAAAATGCATGACCAACTATGGGCTAAAATGACAATAGTAGTAATAGTAATTGTAATAATAAATATGACAGGAACTGCCTGAAAAATATTAATTTGCAAAGCCAGAGCTTTTCAAAACTCCTACCCAAGGGATCTTTGGAGGCTGTTTCTTGCATAATGACAGAACATTCTTTTTTAGTAGGATTTAGACATATCCTCCTGTGTGGTACCCCTGCAAGGCAGCATAGTAAGGCTCCATACTTCTATGCATCTGAGGGAAAGGATTGGCCACATCCAAGGAAAAACCCTGCCTGTGCCACAGTGCCTTCCCCTCCACCTCTGCACACCCTGTCTAGTGTTCTCTCTGGGTTTTCAGGTCAGAGGGTGGCAGTGCAAATGCAAGAGTAGTGGGTCTCCGTGGCCAAAAGTGAGGTAACAGGAAGGAGGTCCAACAGTGCTCAGCTTAGCTTAGCCCTCATTACATCATCCCTAAATTTTAAAATATGGCTTGCATTTTTTGCACAGAAGAGGTTTGGAAAGCTAGACTCTAATTCCACACTGATGGAAATCAGAAATAAAGCTCCCATTGATTTAGAAGAGCTGTATCTATATCAGTGCTCTGCAAAATCCCACCATGCTGTTGGAATGTCTTCACCTGCCTTGAAATCATTACCTCATACACATAATTAGTATGAAAATTGCCCCTTTCAGTAAGAGGCGACAGCACTGACATAGGAGAAGACTCTTTGACAGCCCTCAACTGAACATCAGTGTGGGCAGATTCATCAGGAGAAGCATGTAGCCTGTGTTTGGCAGCACAAGCTATTGAGGGGGCTTGGTGCATGATATCCTCCTTAGTCTCTAAATGTGTGGCAAACCTTGGCCTCAGCAGAGATCTTTTTGCATATTAGTTCCACAGCTATCAGTGGCGCATGGGGGAATTGATGTAGTTAAGGAAAGAAATCTAATTCAATGTCATTTGGCTCTAAGGATAATTTAACCGTCCTGGTATTGCTGAGTGATTATGTATATTTGAAAGAGAGAAAAGCAAATACCCAAAGGCCTCTTGTTTACAATGTTGCCATTTCAAGCAGTCGCTATATGGCAGAATGGGGTGCTGATAACACAGGAGATAATCCTCTATGATAGTGCTATCAGCACCTGAGGAGCAATAACCCATCTACTTCATATTTACCAAACGTAGCAGGCACTCGGTATTATGTTTACCTAGTGATTAAAAGGAACAGTAAATGGAATGACTTTCTTTTAATCAGGACGTCAGTTTGAGCAGCATAATGAAGTTAGTCAGGGGTGAATAGAGGCTTCTAGGCCAAAGGCGGCACTTCTCTGCAACTTACTTCTAAAAAGCCTGTAACATTGCTGTTTCCCTGGCAGGCCAGTGTGTGATGCTGGCTTTTATTCAAATGCGGAAGGTGCAAATGAAAACCAATGGCCTGTTTCTGTATTTTACTGTATCTTCTCTCCTAACTTGCAAGTTCACCAAGGTCTCAGTTAAGGATTCTTTTTCTTTAACACACATTTATTCATTGTTTGTTTGTGTCTACCTGCTTATACACGGATGGTATCTGAGAGTTTATCCCAGTTATAATTAATAACTATTAATGACCCTGTTGTTACAACCAATCCGCATCAGCTCACAGCTTCATTTGCATTCAACTAATTTTTCATTTAATTAAGAACTAAATGAAATTCAGAATGCTTCTCTTGAAGGCAAGCTTGCTTACTTAAAAGGGCAGGGATCTGTCCATTTGATTGCTTTCAGAAATGCGGGAGATTACTCTATTTAGCTATTCTTACTGTGATGTGGAATATAAAATCTGCTTCCTTAATCCTCAAATATAAGTTGTTGTCACTGCCATGGAAGCTACAGCATAGGAAAGTTTTTGATACAAACAAATCCAAATTGAAAGAAGTCATGTTTTCTCAATGCTGAGAAGGTTTAACAAATTCATGTAGGCACTAATGAGTATTACTAGGCTTATGTAGGGTCATGGAAAATTAGACTGGCTTTTCAAGCCATTATTACAGATTTTCTCATTGTTACATGCTAAAATCTAACAGCTTAATTTTGCTTTCAGCAATTGGATAATGTTTGAGGTTCAATGGAATGTCTCTCTTTTCATATTTTTTTTTTTTCTTTATTTGGTAACTACAGATTTTCCCCAACTTTAAGGGTTTGGCAGGATTTCATTTCTAACTTTAACTTACTGCCTTGTTCCAGAAATTTGTTTTGTGTATATTCTGTAAAGAAAATTGTCGTGCAACACAGAATGCTTATTTTCCTCATTTCCCAATCAGTACTTGATGGAATGGTGCATGTCACCACTGCTGTAAAAACATATATAGTAAGAAAAATATTGATTTCTTTAAGGACAATGCTGACTTCTGGCCTGGTTAAGTACCACTGGAGACAACAGTTCTCAAAGTATAAGCAGGAGCACAATTTGGAAGTATGAATGTAGACCTAGCATACATAATACATGTATTTCATTCACAATGTATATTATCCTCTGTTTCAACATGGTATCATGAATCTGCCAGTATCCACAACTTGCAAAAAGTTGAAGAACTGAGTTGTGGAGGACACAATTCACCCAGTGCAGCTTCTTGACATTAGAGGGCTCCATAATCCACGGAGTATGGCAAAAGTGAGTCTCGTTTTGAGGTCAATAGAGATGACACTGGAAAGAGAATTATAGACTCCTCTTGGAGCTCTGCTTTGATGGTACTGTAAATTCAGCTTCTGAAGCTCTAGTATTAAGTCAGAAGCATCACAGTTGAAAACATGAATAACCGATCTGGTATAAAATCATTCTACTATTCCATATTGGTGTAGAAATTTTGAGTGGGTCTTGATTTTACATATCATGGATTAATGTCTTGTATTATGACAGATCTGATGTCATACTATATCATCTGTCTACTCAGGATTCAGAAAAAAATGGCATAGGCTATTAGGGGATCCTGTTAATGAGACACAAATGTAGGGAGTGTCCATGCCTGATACAGATTAAATCTGCATCTAAACTTGGCTACAACAATTTCAGAGACACTGCTACATGCCACGCTTGTCGTCTGTCACTGTCAGAGTTCTGTCAGCACAGCAGCATGACACCAGGAAATGGAGCTGGAGATTACAGTCAGAAAGCCTGAGAACAGTGCATGTTCAGAAGGGAAATTCAGAAAAGCTTCTGAGTCAATAGAGAAAAAATCTGAGGCCAGGATGATGGACTTGCAAGCCACTGTCTGGGTCAGGATAGGGTAGACTATGCTTTCCAGTATCCCACCTTACACCTATAAAGATTCTCAAATTCATGATAGAACCAGGGTTAAATATCTCTGGGTTATCTTCTGACATAACTGACAACCAGTTAGCCTTTTCTGCCTTCTACTGCTATCAGTGTGGGCTACATATGAGAAGTAATGTGGAGCTGCCAAGGTCCATGCTCAGTAGCTACAGCACATACCTCTAAACTGATATTGGTTCTGGATCAATAGTGTAGTCCTCACATGATGTACAGTAAAGTAGGGTACAACAGGTTGCAGTTACTGGTCATCAGAGTTTTGTTCTATAATCCTGTCTTATCATACTAAGGAAGAAATTTTGGTGGCCACCACAGAATGCCATAGAGCAGAGCTCAATGGGCCTTCAAGAAGTCTCTGTCTGCATAGAGCTGAGCAAAGCTATAAAGAATCACTTGCAGAAAATCTGCATCATGAATGTGAGAGCTTTTTCTTGACATAGATAATGTAATAAGGTAATCATTGTGGAACAAGAACAAATATTTGAATGTCATTATTTCATCTTTATGGCTCAACCTATTAACAAAAAATACCTTTAAAATATTTTAAATGGCCAAACTTCAGAAAGAGCTTTTACATATAATGTCATAGCCTTTAGAAAGAGCAACTTGTCTTTGTTGTACTTCAAAGAGTCTAATCCTAAAGATATCTTCCTAAGGAATAAATATGCTCATGAGCTGAACAAACCCCATTCTATGGAATATAAAAGAGCTTTTCCAGGTAGTGCTTGTAAAATTCCAAACCTGCAAAAGTGAACTAATTCTTTATTGAGACAGCAAATTGTAGAGATGCTTCATTCAGACCAAGTGCCCATATGCATTTGGCCACATATTTCTGGAAAATGCCTGTATAAATAATAATTTTAATTGTCAACAACAAAGATGGAAATAATGGAGGAGAAAAGTATTATTCAGAGTATAGCCATCAGTAAAGCATGGGAAATCTCAGTATCTTTTTCAAAGTTATAGAGCTGGACACTCAAACTTCAGCACTTGCAAATTGTATATACCCAAGATAGCAGGAAAATTCCCACCGTGAAAGGCAGCGTCTGCTTTTGAAGCAAATGTGTGAAATTTACACCAGCTGAAGATCCGGTCCTTGTTGTTGAATTTATTGAGCTTGAACCAAATCCCACTGTAACCAATGGGGAAAAAAAAGAAAGGAAAAATGAAGAGAACCTTTCACTTCAGTGCCTAACAGACCAGACTTGCTGTGTGTGGACCCCTTTGGGCCATGCGACACGGATATCAGCAGCCTTCAAACCATGACCATCTGATTAATACAAGGATACTGACTCATTCTTGGCTTACTGAAAAATCCCATAAGTAATATAAGTGGCATATATTTGGTCACAAAACTGCTATAAAAAGCTTTCAGATTTATATATCTGAAACAAAGTACTCTCTGAAAAATTTAGGGGTGAGAAGGAGTAAATTGTCCCCTTCACATCTGTGTCTGCAGTGTATTGAGCCTGGTGCCCAAATCACAGATCAATAATATTCTGGCAAGATGATTCCTCATCGTGCTTCATTTTGAGATAAATTCATGTAACATGGAGAGGCAGCTGCAGGAGGAGAGCAAATAAAAACTCAGTATTTCCTTATGGCAGTTCAAATTTTTTTGCTGAATTTCTAAATTTGTGTCTACATTTGATGGGTCACTGATTTAAATAAATTAAAGACATAAATCACATGAAAACTGTAAGTGAGGGAATATTTTTTCACACTATGTTTACAAAGTATATTTATTTCACAGTGGTTTATGGCCTCAGCTGTTATTATACTCAGATAGTTTCCTCCTTGGGATTTCTCTCTGCCTGGTTCCCAGAACCATAAGCTACCCATTTCAGCAGATTAGGGGATCCTTGCTAGCTAGGATCTAGCTGACTTTCCTGCCCAAATTGCACCATAGAGCAATACACTCTGAAACACCTCCACCTGACCAACAATTCTCTTTCTCTGATGCCCCAGATATCCCAGAGGCTACAACCTCCCATTTATTTGATTTTGGCAGCCAGTCTTATAATGGGTTTTACCCGAGCACAGCTGGGACTGAAACCAGAGTGGTGCAGCAGTCAGGGATGCTACAGTGCTATGTCAAACACTGGGAAAACCTAGGCTAAATGAAGCCATCAATAAGATTTTCAGGGACCATCTGTGGCTGGAAAAGTTCTTTTACCTCGTGCTCTCCAAACAGCCAGTAAGGTGCCTGAGGTTCAGGGAGGTAGCAGTGGGTGCTGACTGTACAGCTCTGAGCTTGCAGTAGTTTTCCAGACCTGCTGCACAGCCATAGCCCATTGCACTGGCACTAAAAGCCAACTGAGGAGCACCAGACTGGGTGAAAAAGGCACAGAATTAAACATTCTAAAAATGCAGATGTGACTAACATCCTCTAGCTTGCCAGGCAGCCCAGTGAAGAAAGCAAACTGTCAATGACACATCTGCTCACACTTCTCCATTTATTAAATTTGAAACAAAATTTTTGACAGCAATAAAACAGAAGGAGCAGTTGTGTGTTTGTATTAAAACATCATTTGGATAAGCAATAACCAGTGATTGGTGTAAAGGAACATCTGTGATAATATCCTGCTATTTTTGTCTGAGTCATGTCACACTATGAAATGCAAAGAAAGAAGAAAAATAATAATAAAAAAAGAATCACATGTGATGGTTCAAATTTAGCTTTGTTAAAGACACACTCCTTTTCATTTTCCAGTGCAATTCCCATAGAGTTAAGATAAAGATATCTGTCTTTTCTATGGAATCAAATAAGCATTCTGATATTTTGGTCTATCTATGAATCATACTCCTAAAACATTTTTGTTGATTAATTTTCAATCCCAAAATGATAAATTCCCTCTCACACAATAATGTTAACATTAAGATCCAAGCCTCTGTGAGCTCTTAATCTGAATCTCCCTTGTTAGTACTAATGGGGTTTATTTTGTCTAAGAGAAAAATAATTAACTATAGCAGAAAACAAGGCTGAGATGAAAAAGACAATAGGAAAGATATGATTTGTTAGAGCTAAAGCATGTTAGCCTTTTGTTAGGTAATAATAAAGCCACTTTGGCTATTAGCATCCACTATAGAAAGACTGAGGAAATTTATTCTAGCCACAGAAAAAGCACTTCCACTCTTTTATAAAAGCAAATATTTTCTTCATGTGTACCAGCAGGGAATGAGAGAGCGCTTAAAAGCATTTGTAGGACTTTCAGCTCATCATGGTTTATGTCAGGCAAGAAAGTGATAAAAGATGTTGGTTTTATTAATAATTTATATAGGAGCAGTATTTATAGCCTGCTCGGCATGTGGTAAATTGAAGGTCCACAGTAATAAACAACTCATTAGAAACACTTAGTGTCAGCATTGTTTAAATGTGCAGAAAACTGTTCACAACTACATGCAAACCATGAAATCCCTTTGAAGGAATACATGTACATTTATATACATATCTCTTCCTCCTGGAAAGAACATCCATTTCATCCATTTCCCTTATATCTCTCAGGGCCCACTACCTGCTCCATTATTCCCATTACTGAAGGGTATTTGCATCCAGCAGTGACAGTACCTGGGAAGGTACCACTGAGAAGGTGAGCAGCTTGTGATCTGAAATGTGTTTGTGCTTGACTCCTACAGTTCACTGTCTAGATGTTTCTTTGGGTATTTATTTAAAAAAACCCAATTTTTTATGATAAATCTGAGAAAGCCTCTATTATCACCCCTAATAGAGGTTAATAAGGAGGGAGCACTATGTCTAGACTTTTGATCTTAGTCCAGTGGTTAGAAACAATATTTTTAAATTTTTTTTCAGTGAAAACTTAGCTGATAGCAATATTCTTCAGCAGGAATTTATATGGTGAATTAAAGAAAAAAGTTCTAAGAAAAGACTGAATCTTTCTATTAAGCATAGCCAATCTCTGCACCTCACTGTCAGTAATGCTTCTGAGTGATGCTTCTGTAACACATTATATGAACAGAATATGTTTTGGGTAGAGCTTTTTCACTGCTTTCCCTGGGTATTTTTGAGATATTAAATCACTGTCATGGGAGCTGGAAATAAGGGCCAGTATCTTGTTCAGTCCCCAACTTCCCCTAGAAAATTGTTCAGACCACTTCCTTTATTTTATGTCTCCAGCAAAATTTCTTAGCTGACAGTGATTTATGAAGATAACATTTCCCACGTGATAAAAATCTGAGAAGACTAGATACTGAAGTGAATTCAGTTACCTAAAGTGTTGGTGAAACAATTAATTTAAGGCCTAATGCTGTAATGCTTACATTGATCAAATTTCTACCACTGCTTACATTAAAGACTTGATTTTGTGCATAGGTGATTACTATTAAAAGACTACCTTTAAAAAACTTGCTTTGTACACATTAGATCAATAAATGTCCAAGAAGCAAAGAGCTGTGGAAATGAGTTATAGGGGGAACTGTGAAGATAAATGATATGGAATAATTAAATAAAAAAGTACTGTGTGTGATTGACAGGAAGAATACATCTTTGTGAATATTTAGTCAACATTTTAATTCATTATTTTAATTCTTGAAAGATACTGCAAAATTAAAAGTAGGCCTTTCCATTAGTCTGGTTTTGGTACCTTTCCTCATTAAATCTAGTCTCAAGGGAAGGACTAGTTTATTATTCTATATTGTTGCAGGACTGCTTTAAAGTAGCCTGGAAAACACAACAGCAGAGATGTTTGCACTGGTGCAAAAGAAGAAGTGCCAGGAACTTGTAAAGAAATTGTAGCAGATGTCACAAGCTAGAAAAGAAGAGCAGGTCAAGAGAAGGAAACTAAAGGCTGGAGCAAAATTCTCCAAATAGCCACAGGTCTGGACCTACCACCTCATCGCTTCCAGTATCGGGAGCCAGACCTGACCCTGATGTCTGAATCTGGGCACCTTACTAACCCAGTGTGACAACCCTTCAAGTTATTGATCTGATGGAAAATGGAACAAATACACATTTTCAAATGTCAAATTATTCTGTCAATTAGAAATGCCAACCTTCTACAATATATGCCTTTTAAAAGAGACTTGGGTAGAAGAAATGCTTCTAGAAGTGTGTGTTGGTATGGATGTAATTGTATTATAATGTATAATGACCTAGAACTCAGGACACAGTGCATGTCTCAGTTTACTTTCCTGAGATGGCAATTGAGAATATAAGTTAACACGGTATATATTTGTTATAAACAACCCCATGCAAAGATACAGGCCTGGGGGAGTGTGGCTGCAAAGCTGTCTGGCAGAAAAGGACCTGGGTATTTTAAGTGGCAAGAGGCAGTGTGACCAAGTGGCCAAGAAAATGAAGGGTAACCTGGCTTGGATTAGAAACAGTGTGAGCAGCAGAAGTAGGGAGGTGACTCTCCCCCTGTATTCAGCACCGGGGAGGCCACACCTTGAGTATTGTTTCCCATTCTGGGCACCCCAATCCAAGAAAGATCTTGAGGTTCTGGAGCGAGTGCAGAGGAGCCAACAAAACTGGTGAAGGGCATGGAGAATATATCTTATGTAGAGCAATTGGAGGAGCTGGGACTGTTTAGTGTGAGGAAGAGGAGGATGAGGGGAGACCTCATCACTCCCTACAACTATCTGAAAGGACAGTGTAGAGGGGTTGGTGCTGGTCTCTTCTCACACATAATCAATGATAGAACAAGAGGGAATGGATTCCAGCTGCACCAGGGGAGGTTTAGACTGGACATCAGGGAAAAATTTTTCACTGAAAGAGTGGTCAGACAATGGAACAGGCTCCCCAGGGAAGGGGATTAGTCACCATCCCTGGATGTGTTTAAAGGGCATTTGGATGTATTCACAGATAACATGTTTGTACAAGTGTATCTAGTAAGTTAGAGGGGTTTATTAATCTTGGAATTACTGTGATAGTAAAAACATTGTTTCTTTAGCATTATTTCTATTGTTTAATAGAAATGACAAGGAGATCAGACAATTGGAGATGAATGAAGCAGCACCAAGGACAGTTCCCTTAGAAAAAAACTCAATAAACATCTCCAGTTGTAAATCTGACCACTTTTCTAAGCAAAACAACATTGAAGAACTGTTACAGAATTATAAAATGTTCTAAAGTGGCCTTTTTAGGACTGAAGAGCAATTTTGCACTGTTCTGTTAAAGAATGATGGCTGGCCACAAATCAGTTTCTCCTTTGCACTTTCCAACTTAAGTTGTAGAAATGTCATACTTGTAACACTCGCTACTTCTACCACAAAACATAAGTTTTACTGTAAATCACATGACATTTTAGCAAGAGCCTGATAAACCCTGTGTGGTGGGCTGACCCAGCTGGATGCCAGGTGCCTGCCAAAGCCACTCTATCAAACTCTTCCTCACTGGGCAGGGAGTCCCACAGAGGGTCACAAGACCTGCCAACAAACCTGGTCCATTGTGAGCTCTTCTCTCCACAAGTCCTGCCAGGAGCCTGCTCCAGCACTGGCTTTCCAAGGGTCACAGCATCCTTTAGGCACATTCTCCTGCTCTGGTGTGAGGTCCCTCAAGGACTGCAGGTGGATATACTTCTCCATCTTGCCTCACCATGGTCTTCACTATGGGCTGTAGGGGAATCTCTGCTCCAGTGCCTGGATCACCTCCTCCCCTGTTTTCATCATTGCCCCTTGGTGTCTGCAGAGTTGCTTCACTAACATATGTTCACTCCTCTCTCTGGCTGCCATTGTTCAGTGGGTTTTTTTCCCCTTTTCAAATATGTTGCCACAGAGGTGCTACCATTGTTGCTGATGGGCACAGCCTTGTCCAGCAGCAAGTCAATTTTGGAGCCACCTGGCATTGGCTCTATTGTACATTGTCAAAACATCTACCAGCTTCTTACAGAAGTCACCCCTGTAGTCCCTGCCGCTACCAAAACCTTACCATGCAGACCCAATACACCCAGGAAGGACCAGCTGTGGTAGTGTAATACCCTGGATTTGACAATGCAGTTAGTTGGGATTACTCAGAAAACACAGCTGAGTTGAAAGGTACTGTAGACTTGTATTAGGAGGTGTATTATTTCCAGAAGATAAGGTGCACTACACGTGCTCCTAATATAGTCTTCCATCAATGCCCAGTCTGCTAAAACAGTGAATGGAAGTGACTGATCTACAATTTGCATTCTCTTTTCAGTCCATCAACACAACATTATTAAAACCATTGAGCCAAAACCCATTAGAACAGCACTCACGTATGGAACAATGCACAGGTCTGCTTGTTCCCATTTTTATGCACTGCTATAGGACTATAAATATTCATCGTAATGTAACTGAAAATTATTGAAGTGAGAAAAAAGAGAAACAGGGAAGCCATTTGCTTCAATTCATAAACAGCATCTGTTGGGAAGTTATTCATAGATTGCTTCAGGGCCTGCTGAGCAGTAAGCCCATGGAAAAGGATGCCATTGCAAGCAAATTGGCCAAAACTGCAATGGAGATGCTATTAAACATGATTCACTGACAGCCAGGGAGAATGATCAGGCACTGGGTTGTTTTATGTCTTCTTTTATCACTGGGACACAGAAGTAGCCTCCAGCCAAAGTCTCACACAGTTCAAATTAGAAGAACAACTTTCTAAGTATATTAAGGCCTAACCAGTGGCAAAAGAAAGTTGCATGAAGTGATATTAGAGTGACTACAGTTGTTTATTTGTCCCTACCTGAGGCACTTGTAAAATCCCCTTGCGAATCAGGGTGGCAATAACTTTTCGTACTGTACATTTGGCCAAAAGGTGTTTAAATATCTTCTTTTAAAAAGGCAAAAATATACAGCCTAACTGATAATTAATTAGTAACTTCATAAGCATCCTTTATCTTCCCGTTAAATTCAAAATATGCTTTGACTGAAAAGTGACATGATGCCAAAGAAAAGCTACCTCTGCAAATCCATAGAAGAGGGTAAGTACAAACATTTTCAAGTATGGTTTATTATTGAGAATAAAATACCCAGATGCCAAATTGTGTCTGCTGCTTTATAGAGCATCAATATATGTATATATATATATATTATATATATATGCATATTT
>JAOEGS010023356.1:38264-51376 GCA_025447755.1 Corythornis vintsioides
ATATATATGCATATTTGCTACAGTAAGGCAAAACTCTTCAGCACTTCTGAATTAAATGTGAATGGTTCTGAGTTTTCAGCTAATGATCTGGCCCCAATTTTTTTTACCACTTGTGGGACTTATCACATCATGAGGAATTGCACTTGCAATCAATATACAGACAAATAATTTTCCCAGCCCCATTTGTCTTCTTGTTGTAAATTATTTATACTTTCAAATAACTACAACAATTCACTGATGCTAAGAAACTGAAAGCGCAGTCCCCTTCATAGCCAGGATGCTACACAGGCTCCCAGAACAAGAGGTGAAGTTTTTTCTTGAGTGCTTGCTCTATTATCTTGTGTTGTAAATGAAATGAATAGCAAAAGATACAAAGCTATTTGAAATATATTTTTTGCTTGACTGTACCTATCACTTTTTACTACTTCTAAATATCCCTATAAGTTATTTTCTCTTTGCACAAAAATCTGGTGAAAGATGTGGTTTTTAGCTGCCTAATATGCACAAGGAGACTTTCAAGTTACTGGTAGGTTTTAAAACATGTCCTTTAAAAATGCCTGAATTTGGAAGAAAATGATATTTTCTCCTAAGAAAACATTAATTTAATCATTTCTCATTTGGCATTTACTTTTTTTCTTCTGAAGTACAAACTTGCTTCTGACATGAGGGAGTGAAGGCCTTTTGCACATAACAAATACTATTTTGTTTGCATGCTTTTTTTTTTTTTTGAGAGAGAATTGTAAATGCATTTTCACAAATTAGGACTGTTTTGTGCTAGGGTGAAAAAAAAGAAGATAATTTATTCACCAAATACCCTGGAATGTGATAACTAGTGGGCATCAGTTACAACTATTCATTAGACTGCTTCTTAGGAAAGTTAAGATAGCTTTAAATTATTCATTTAAAGGTTGACACACTCTCCAGGAACAGTGGTGGGTGTGATACATTTAAGGGGTAACAAATGTTCAAGCACAGAGAAACCTCCACTAAACCTTTAAATGGAATTAAAAACATTTTAAGAAGTTTCATCCCAATTTTCTTTAAATTACCTTTTGCCATAACATGCCCCTTTGGAATTCATTTGCATGAAACTATTTGCTAGAACAATTGAGATTTTACCAATAAGAAATGTTACTGAGAAAATGTCAATAATTTACATATCTAAACACCTACAAGATGTGATGCACAGCTTCAACAGTGTCCTTTTCAAGATGAAGAACTGTACCATGTGATTGACGACACATAATTAAACAACATACCATGAATGTTACAGATCAGGCAAAATTGTTTCAAATGTGTGTGGTACTATGAAATCCTAGCAAGCCTAAATCAATGCCTGACAAGTACAACCAGATCTTAACTTCATAGGTAAATTATTCATTGCACACAACTCACTTCCCCTTTTGTCTATCCACACCCAACTTGTGTAATCCTGTTAATTCCTTGGACACCCTAATTTTAAGCACACTGAGGATGTGGTGGGGTTTCTATCTCAGGGGCATCCTGCCCTGGAAGCCAGTTCAGGATATACAGGTAGGCTGCCAGAACAGTCTTCAGCCCAGTTCTGCCATGGTGAGGAAATCCTGTTACTGTCCCTTCTCTGTTAAGTCAAGTAAAAAAATTGAGAGCTCCAGTTCTTGCAGATCTAGTTTCCAAGGAACTGTATTTTGGGGTGTATTAATCCTGTCCTCTTATACTTCCAGCACAAAACAGCAGAAGACATTTGAACAAAATATTTGTAAAGATCTCTATTCATAACTTCCCTACTCCTCAAGTGAAGATTCAGGTACAGTTTAAATGGAATTGGCATAAATGTAGACAAATTAAAATAATTTAAAGCATGATAAAGAAAATCTTGTTTATGGAGGAAGATAATTATTTTTTCCAAAATGCTACTGCGTGTATTAGAGCTGTAGGAAGAGCTCTAGTTTGTGCTGAGACTGTTTATGGAGATTTCCGTTCCTCTCTTTATTCCTTTATTAAATAAGGGAGATGCCATGGCAACTCCTGTCACACAATTCCATCCATGTATTGATTCTGCATTATTCAATCTATGTAGGTGTTATTGTGGCCATTGTCTCACATTATGCCGTAGACTCTCCACATCAAACTCATTCATTGTAATCTTCTGCATTTGGGGTCTAAATTACTTGAGACAGAAAAACAGCCACCCTCAGGAGCTGGCTTGGCTCGAAGAAGACTTTGCCTATGAAAACTTTCCCTAAACCTTTTCCTCTCAACTCCCATTTTGTACCATCTCCACCAAAAATACCAACCAGCCTAAAGTCCCTTTATTCATCCAAATGAACCAAACTTATGGCAAGAGGGAAACTAAACCAATATGCCAGTCAGCTTTGAAGTAGTCTTGCTCTTAATTTCCAGGAAAATTCTATGCTCCTCACAGGATTCTAGTCTTCTAAGCACCAATTATTTTAGAAAAGTTGTTTCTTAGTATAATTGAAAACTTTAACCACTGTAGAGATTTTCAGCCATTCACCACCACATTGGGTTTAGTCCCGTATATGATACTGTTCATACCCTGAAATGATAAAACCTAGATCAACTGAGCTTTCTTGTTAAGGTCACAAGTGACTAGTAGTATACCAACAATTTTTCCTCCTGAATATCAAAAAGAACCTATACATCAGTCTATCAAACCACTTAACCACACAAACCACTTAACCACACAATGCCACAACATCACTCATGGGTCCATAACCCACTGCGAGCCTAAAGTGCAGGAGGAGTTCAGTACCTATATAATTTTGAAACATGGTCTGGAAGTGTCCCACATAACAACCTAGATACCTAACAAGCATGTAAATTATGCTGGTCTTATACCCTTGTGCAACTTTCAACTTCTTCTTGTAAGGAAGCTAGCACTTGTTACATATCCAAGTTTATGTCACCAAGCTCTGCCTCTGTTCTGTGGAGAAGGGAACTTGCTCCTCATGTATGCCAAGGCATTCCAGATGCCTGGTGACCATGTTAGCCCATCTTCGAGCCTGCCTTAGGAAAACCAAAGAAAATTAGTTCAGACGTGGACATACATTAGTGTAATCCCAGGACTGTGAGTCAGAGATGATAACTCCCACAGCCAGGAATATGGGCACTGCAAACTGTAAGATGGACAGACCCTTGAAAGGCACACAACTGTTCAGCACTGAGAAACTCTGGAAGATGCCTGGGAAGTCCTTTGAGTTGCTTACCTCCCCTAGGAACTAACACTTTTTTTTTACCTGTTAAGACTCTGATGCAAAAAATAGAAGTGCTGTTCACCACAATGTGAGAGAAAGTTGGACAACCACTTTTAATGGCATATGGCTTGTCCATCTGTTAAGGATATGACACGTCACACATCTGTTTTTTGGCACTGGCCCGGGAGTAAAACTGCTCCAAGCAGCTATCAACACTATCAACTCCCTCCCTAGCAAGTGATGTCTTTTCCAGGAAGGGAGCATTGAACAGTATGCTCAAATCAGTATCCTGAGCCACACCAGTATGAATTATACAAGTGCTTGTGCCTTGTACACAAAGATTTGATGCAAACTGCAACGAGAGCAGATTTTGCCCACAGAGACATCCAGTTCCTAGACACGTAGTAAACAGAAGAAAAGAGAACAAAAGTAAAAAGAGAACCGTTCTGTTGTAAAAACTTTGTCCACATCAAACTTTCCTGACAAAACTGTCCCAAACCCTTCTCATCAATTAAAAGTAAAAATCACTGCAAGTAAAAGCAGTGGTGAAATAGTTTTGGCTTTATGGTCATGCTCTGAATTTCAACAGATCTGAATCTTCAAATCCTTGATCTTACTGGATCTTCATCATGAGGTTCATCAGCAGGCAGCTGTACCCATACTTTTAGTGAATACTCAAAAAACCTAAAGGTTCCTTTCCTTAATATTAATTATCCATACTGTATCCATACTTCTACTGAAGACTCAAAAATGTAAAGGTTCCTTTCCTTAATACTCATTAGCCTTCCACTGAGGATACTCATAAAAATCCACTGAGACAACACCCAAATTTAACTAATCTCATTAATTTTCACCTTTGGGGGCAACTCTTTCTCATGTGTGATGTCAGCTGAGGAAAACTATGGAACCAGAAGTCATAGAATCACAGAAATATTTTGGTCAGAAGATACCTAACTTGGTGTTGACTGCAAAATTGTTGATGGTGCCCTTGATCCACTAATCATTGATCATTGACAAAGATATGAAAGAGAACAGGACCCCGTATCAATCCCTGGGGAACATCACTTTTGACTGGCGACCAACTGGATTTAATTGCATTCGCCACAACTCTTTGGACTCAGCCATCCAGCCAATTTTTTTTAACCAGTGAAGCATATGCCCACCCCAGTAATCACCAGCCAGCTTCTCCAGGAGAATGCTGTGGGAAACAGCATCAAAAGCTTTAATAAATTCCAGAAACAACATCCACAGCCTTTCCCTCAACCACTAAGTGTGTCACTTGTCATAGTAGGAGATGAGGTTAGTCAGGAAGGACCCGCATCTCAAAAACCCATGCTGACTGACCACGGCCTGATCATCTGGTTGTCCTCTATGTCTGTGATAGCACTTAAGATGATCTGCTCCATAACCTTCCCTGACATGGAGGTCAGACTGACAGTCTTCCTACTAAAAAATTTTTACCAGATTTAGAGGCTCTTTAGGATAATAATTTTACTTGTCTAATTATACTTCTAGTCCAAACAATTACACAAATAGGAACAAAAGTGACAGTTTTATGTGGGTTTTTTGAAATACTGTTTACTCACCAAAAAAGGTAATCGATATCTCTGGGGTAGTGCAGAGAGTGAACATATAATCATAAAATACAGGAACAGAGTGTGTTAGCAGGGACAAAAAAAATCAGAACAAATGACATGGCTTCAGTATGTAACCCAGGAAACAGCAATAACTCATTCAGCTGGCATTTTTCAAAGTGATATATGTCAATACTGCTGTTCCCTTGCAGGTTAACTAAATCTATCAAAAATGGATACAGACTGACTTGGTAAAACAGTCTCTTTTTACAGCTTTCTTTCCTGAGAAAGTTCAATTTCTATTACAGGAGGCCAGCAGTTAAAGAGAGTCACATATCTCTAGCCTGCTATTCTCTGCTTGTGTTTGATTTTTATAAATTTGTGCCATAGTATAATCAGAGCTTTCAGCACAGAAAACATGAAGTCCCTTTTGCTAACACTTGAAAATTTGAAAACTCAGCAGCAGGAGGTTAAATCAAAAATTGCTTTCCCTATTCTCTCATTCAGAGGAAGAAAAAAATAATAATAAAAAGAAGCTTTTTGTTAGTCAGAGAAAACAAGCTCTTTAGGAACTAGGAACAAAACCAGTACAAGGGATTTTTAAACATTGGGCTAACAATTGCTGATCCTGAAAGGTGAAAAAATACATGAGTCTGAACAAAAAGATTCAACTGCTTCTTTACTTCTGTTTGCAAAGAGAATATGGAGCATCATACTGCTTTCCAGCTGTGTTATCACACATAAACATGAAATGGAACATCATATGCCTTTCCATTATTATTATTGCTCATAGTTAAAGCTGGACATATAGCACAAGTTAGTGACTGTACAGGAGATATGAGTGGAGGGTTTCCGAATGTATATGTATGACACTGTTTTCACTACTGCAAGTGGAGATCTCTGTGTTTGCAGAATGATTATTCCTGCAGACAAAAAGACTGTATAAAAGACTATTCATACAGACCATCTGTGTGATAGAGCACGAGTCCATTGTACACTAACAGTGCTTATATTCTGCAAATCTATGAATTCTCAAGATCTAAGTGAGAAAATAATCCTTTGAATATTGAATAATAGTCACAATATAATGTACTCAAGAGAACACTGCCTCTGTCTCAACAAATTTCCTCATTCACTTAGCTACAACCAAAGGATACTCAACTTTTCATGGAAGGATAAACTATCTCATAAAGTACTTGGACTCTTTTCCTATTTGATATTGGGCCAATTCACTGTCATCCCTTTGTCCTCTAAGAACATTAATTGCAATCTGGACCTCCAGTGAGCTTTCTGTATAACTAAAGTAACTTAAAAAAACAAACAAACAAACAAACAAAACAGTAAAGAGATAGTGAAGGACAGAGAGGTACCAGCTGCTACAGCCAAGAGCAGTAGTAGCTGCCCAGTTCTGAGGCACCCCCAAACTCTCTGTTGGTTCCAATACCCAGCAAGTGACTGCATAAGTCTCCAGGCAAAAAGCCACCACCAAGCTTTCTGCTGTCATGCTAACAAATCCAAGGCTTGTTAGTTTAATGCTGCCTTTGGTGTGTCTCCACTCCATAACATTCACAGCAGCAACCACAGCTTAGACTAACCCAGGGAGAGGCCAACAGATGTGGTGAGTTGTGCTCACAGCTAGAAGTGCAAAGTGTTTGATCAGCTGCATGTAGATAATTAGTTCTATAATTTAAAAAGTTTCTGTTATTCCTTAACATCCACACTAAACGGCAACTAGAGAAATGCTTCTCCAAATGCCCTCAGAGGAAATTTCCATTCATGGGAACTTTATTTTTGATTCAGGGAAGGACTGAAAACAAAAGAAATTCATAAGAGTGCTCAGAAGATTCACAGCCAACCTCACATTATTTCTGTAAACTTTAATTTAAAACAAACAATAGATTCCTAAATGTTCAAATGATCCAGTGAGAAGTGACAAACATTGAGCTCGGTGGTCTACATCTTTTTGTTGGAAAGTTGTTTAGACCACAACTCTGAACTTTTACTGTAATGAGCATGTGTATGAAATATTGTTTGATCAAAGGAATGGAAATAGTACTTAATTAATTTTTGCAAACCACTGTGAATTTTAGTGATTAATTCTACCCAGTTTTGTTCACTGGTAAGATGCTAGTGGACTACAGATACTTTCTGTTTTTCTAGGTGCAACCAAACATTGATATCCAGAGGATATTAATGCTCATAGCTCCTCTATACCATCTGAGAATTTTCTGTACAGGAAAAAAATGGTATCCACTACAAGTCAAACTATGGTTCCAGTTGTAAGAGAACATGTAAGAACAGCACCTTTTCCTGTGCTCTGTGTCCTTTTCTTAGACTAGCTGCCTTATCCTGCTGACTATTACAATTGAAATTATTTTTGTTATTCTCAGCTCCAGAGAATCAGAGGTAAGAATGGAATGGAAGTTACCTCCTTTGCATATAAGCTGTTTAATAAGTTCTAGTCTTGTGCAGTTGCATTAAAGAAACTGAAGATAAAGAGGCATTAATTTTGGCCTAATTTGGCATAGAGCCTTCATCTTAACTGATGGGATGTTTGCATCATGACTTTTAGATTACAGGCTAGAATTTTGAAGATGGAATGTTTATTTCTAATTATAAACATGATTATAAACATAATGAAGTTTATATTGGATCCTTGAGTGACAAACAGAAAACTTTATAAAGATCATACTTATGGCCATTCACTGGAGCACAAGAACAATGTTGAAAACTTACATTTTTGATATTGCATTTTTCTAAGCCCTGCATAGCTTTGCTACACAAAACCTTGGAAAAAATGTTTGAGTGAGACTTCTGGTATTTCTCTACATCCTTTTGACAAGAGCACTGCTGTTTTTTTCTTTTTCTTTTTCTTTTTCTTTTTCTTTTTCTTTTTCTTTTTTTTTTCCAGAGCTTTTAATTCAAATTATGCATTTCTTTTTGGAATACATAGAAAAAACTTATTAAAGCATTGCCCAGTGTAGTGTATCTGACATTTAATCAACATTTACCCATTGTACTGGATCTCTGTACCAACAGGACTCTTGCTATATTCAATTCACGCAATTCTATGCATAGCTCTAAAAAAGAGGCACTACTGCATTTCCTCTAAATGGCTCTGTTTCATGTCCAGCATAAAGCACAGTGATATGAATCTGCTACTTCTGTGCATTTATGTGGAAGAGAACTTTAAAAAAAGTCAGATTATCAGCCCATTTAT
Organism: Corythornis vintsioides; assembly: GCA_025447755.1. NCBI lineage: Eukaryota > Metazoa > Chordata > Aves > Coraciiformes > Alcedinidae > Corythornis > Corythornis vintsioides. The sequence continues at coordinate 46,256 of JAOEGS010023356.1, forward strand.
GCAAATGAGAATGTCATTATTTGAGACAATAGCAGCCAAGTGTTCTATAGTTGAATTCAGCCTCCAGACAAGAAATGTCAAGGAAGGACTCTGGGCTATCTGCTTATGCTCCCTCCTCTTGTTTTATGAATGTACCTGGTCATTGTCAAATGTATGACAAATCTCAGCCATGTGGAATGATGTTCAGGAAGGTTTGCTCAACAATAAAGGGGATAGATTTGATCAATCATCATTGCTGCTGTTCTTTAAATAATTGTTCTTACATTAGATAAAAGGATTCAAAGTCCAAAGGAACTATAACAACTCTTTGAGGTCAGTGAAACTCAGTTCTACAAGAAAGCCAGTAGGTTTAGGGCAAATTTAAGGTATGAACTGGACTATGAACACCTATGGGACAGGAGCAGTGTCCTTCACTTTTGGAGAGAATGGTACTTACAGATACTCAAAGACTTTGAGCCTGTTGTACAAATTATTTTTGAAAATAAGGGGGGGAGAAAAAAAATGTGGATTGATTACCTCTCAATCAGGTAAATTATTCTCTGTGGAGCATGGGATAGCTTTATGCTGACAAGTAACCTACAGCTGCACTTTAAGAAGCAGAAGGATTAAGTGTGCTATTTGTTTTGCATATATTGATAGATTACCTATGTTACAGGCCTTGAAATTTAGATTTGGAATGCTTACTCTAAAGGTTTCCTTTGTATCTACAGCATCCTAAGTGCATAGAGAAAAAAAAAAATACATGCAACCTCTATACCCTTGTTTAATAATGTAGAATGTTCCTGTTAATTCTGTATCATTTTCTTGTGATTAAGACATTAGATGTATTTGTTACAGAAAAATAATAAATTTGCTTCTGTCTTCACAGTACCTTATACAGTGCAGCTTTTTACTATAAAGGAGATGCATTGAAGGGGCTGCTGTGTCATCAATGCTCCTACATCATCCTATGATGTGCCCACTACAAAAAAGTATGACCTCAGAGCTTTCTTTCCCATTCTTCCATAAGGCACTATTACAGTCTGTAAGTGGAAGAAGAGTCAGAAATAACCCGAAAATGACTTCCAGAGCAAATATGTAATTATTCATTCTGAATATTCAGGCAGAACAATTAGAAGTAGGAAATCTTTTTTTACCAGCAGTCTTGAACTGCATTCTGGCAACATTTTACAACACTTGGCAGAAGGAGTAGTCTTCAGCAACTGGCATGCAGTTAAATTATCTTCTTTGCATCTGTATAATACATATGAAAGTTTAATAAACATATGAGATGAGTTTTTAAGGCCTTAACCTGGCTGCCAACTAATAGTCATTCTCTTACCTAATGGTTATGAGTGCTTAGAAAGACTATTGTTTTTAAAACTTTAATGACATCCCAAGGCTATTACAGCAGCAACCCTATATATTAATGTAAATGTTCCAAGGAGTGTAAGCACAGTCAAGCCCTCTTAAAACCAAATAGATTGACTTCATTTGAACTTAAACATATGCTTAGAGCTAGGCATACATTTAAGTGTTCTGCTGAATGGCATTTTTCTTCAAAGAACAGCCCTGTTAACTTCAATAAGTATTTATATGATCATGTTCTTCTAAAGTATAAATTTACAATCCATTAATCACAAGCCCAAACCTATGAAATACCATTCTAATGAACTTATTTTATGAATTTATTAATAAAATTCACCTTTACTCGGGTCTAAGCCTGATCTGTAAGGAATCTTAAGAACATAGGATTGCAATACTTAAAGGGCACTGAATGAGGAACTTCAGAAACTCTATCCAAAAATTGGATTTTATCTCCTTTTATTTGCCAGGTTATTTAAAGGACGTCTGGATGCCATTTCAAATATGGTTTTGCACATGAACAAAGGTACTTGGGAGCAACACAAAGCTGTTCATTGCTACTAAAGCAATGGAAACAGTCTAGAAATACAAAAGCACATTTTTTGCCTTTTTATAAGACACATAAAGCAAGCTGTCTTCCAAAGTTCTCTCTGAATTATGCTTAAAATTTTATTTTATTTCTATTAAGTAAATAAACACCTTTTGACTGAGCAAAGATTTTCATTTCTCCTGGGGGTGATTATACAGGTTTACTCTCAGTCTGTGTAGTAAAATTGTTTGAAAGGGCATTGCCATTGTCAGGTGGCCAGTTTAGGAAGGGAAACATTGTTCCTGATGGAGGGAGAAACTAAATCTGACCAGAAAGAGGTTTCAGGGAATACAGCATATATGGCAGGAAGGGCCTGTGCACAGCACGACACCAGGAGCCTGCAGCACCCACAGAGACCAAGACCACTGGGAGCAGCCAGTGAGGCCTTGGGAGTTATTGAAGAAGCTTATGAGGGACCAGAAGGGAAAAGGCAACATCTGCTGAGAATCAGAAAGTCACTCAGCTGGTTTGCCTGGATACAAAGACTCATCAATGATATGGTAGAATGGGAGGGAGGAGTTTTAATTAATATTTTGTTTGGTGTAATCAACTTTAGATTTATTTAGATACCAAGCTAACATGTCTCCTGAAATGAAACAGGAAAAACGACAGAGCTTATGTGCTACATATTGTACCAAAGCCTGAGGGCTACATATTGGAGAGAAGGGAAGGTATACAGAGAATCTCATCCCTGGGGATCCTGTGCATCCACTGGAGAAGGGTTGAGTTTCCCTGCAGCATAACTCAGAGCAGATCTGAAAAGTGACATACATTTACCATGCTTTTTTTTTTCCGATATGTAAAAAATGAAGGAAAAGGCAAGGTGAAGACAATGAGAAACCCACATTTTGCCTTGGACTTTGGACTGAAAAAAAATACACCTCATCTTTTCCATTTATTTTCCTTGATCAGAAAAGGGAAAATATTGTTCTTCCTTTCAAGTGAAAGAATCTCCCATTTCCTATTTTGTGACCCAGTCTTCAGTGGTTATTGCTAATGGCAGTGAGATTGGGACAGACAGCTGGAAGACCTGGAGGATACCAGCTGACTCATGAAAACTGAAGAGTGAGCAAGAGGGAGAGGAGACAGATGGGTATGGGATGGGAGCATAACCTTTTTAAGCATCACAGATGTTCCAGAAGAGAACATGTGTCCGCTGCCCTGTTGTGGGGAGACAGATAACACATAACCCAATAATATTTGTAGCAAAAGTTGAAGGAGTAATCATGGATATGGGTATCCAAGTCCTGTGCTAAATACTGTTCTCACTGCTGTGAATTACTTTGCAGTCTGTGAACAGGTTTACAGACCTCAAAACATCTGTATGTCAAGATGGTATTGCCTGTGAGTTATTTGAGAACTTCAAAGGAGTTTGGGCACTTCAGTTGTTTGAAAACTTATGTATTTGCATTCTAGGAAGTTCTGCCATTGATTTCCAGGATGCTAAGATTTATTATATGGCTTCACAACTATTGTTGTAGTGCAGAATTGCTCTTAGGTGTTTGGGAAAATCAAACTACTTTCTTGCTATATACCTAAATGATATAAACAGCTGCTAAGTTCATTGATAAGAATGTTAACTGTTAAGGTGTTAATCCTTTTAGTATAATACATGAAATCACCTCTAGTGATAAAAAAAAAAATGAAGACATGATGATTAAATAGCTAGAACATTGGCAGAATTTCATATACCTTTTTCCTACTAAAAGTAATATTCATACTCATCCTCTTATGTTTTAGTAAGTTAAAAGGTAGAATGGAAAAAAGAGTGGAAGTTATTAGGTCAAAATATTACATAAAGCAGGTAAGTACAGAAAAGGAGATGGCAATTTCTTAAGGAAAGTCAGAACAAGGAACAAAAGCCTAATAATTTACAAGCCTGCTTCTAAAAACAGACATGGCAAAGTGTTTTCATTGCACTTTAGGCAACATTCCCTACTTTTCATTGAAAAATGAGGGAAAGAAAAGAATACTTTGCTATTGCATCTATCAGCAGTGCTTGCAATATTCATCTATGTGACCTGGCACTGGGAGAAAGAGAAATGAATTAAAGTACTGCTGGAAAAAGAGGGGTAGGAATGTCTGAGTGGGTATTGCACTTTGCTAGGAGCGGTGAGCTGTTCATATTGCATTTTGGTTTTGTAGATTGAAATAATTGGCAGGGTGCTCAGAGCAGGTGGATGGTTATTTCTAGCCCACTCTATTCTGGTCTAGATCAAAACTAATAAATAAAGTGGAAAATGCACTCAGCCTCTGGGTCCTTAGATTTGGCTTTGGATTTATTACTTATGTACTATCTGCAGCCTCAACTATTTGCTTAGTTTTGGTGTGTAATGAATTGCTATTTTCATTTACGTCTGTAAGCATGACAGACATCATTAGATCATACAGTATATGAAGAAACCTTTTGTCATTTCACCCTGTTTCAGTTACTATATTTTGGCAACCGTGTGGCATAATTATCTCTTATTACCAGATGTTGCACTTTGGAACTGGCAAAGCGGAAATGCCCTTTAAATTGAAATCAAGTTCTTTAACAACTGTTTTCAACATCTCTGGCAAATCTGATTTTGTCCAATTTTCTTTCTCAAGACCTTCCCCTCTTGCTATGAGTATTGCTCAGTTGAACAGCTCTATCACTAGACTTTGCAGAAAGGATTGCAAGAGCATCTGGGCAGGACTTAGCACTGTGTGCCTCTGAGACAAGGAGTGAAAAATGTCACCGGCTGGATCCCAGGCTGCTGACAACACAGGCAGTGGCTGGGTGAAGCAAACAGAAGCAATTCAGGAATTGATACACAGTCCCTGAAGTGATGTATTCTGAAGTTAGAAAGAAAGGAAAAAGCATTCAGAAGATGTGTTTACCATGGTTGTTAACACTATTCCAACTCATGGTGAAAAAGGGAAAAACTCTCATTTAATATATAGTGGTGGAAAGTGTCATTCTCATTTGGTTGTCAGAAGAAGTCTTAATACTTTCTACTACATAGCTTTTCTAAATGGCTCTAGCTGCTTTCTAAATCTGATACAATTTGCCCCATTAAAAGGACAACTGAACTGAGGTCTGGAGATGCAGCCTTACTAAATTATAGTCCATGGTTTCTGAATAATCAATTCATAGATTCATAGATATTAGGGGTTGGAAGGGACCTAGAAGATCATCTAGTCCAACCCCCCTGCCCGAGCAG
>JAOEGS010023356.1:51476-62924 GCA_025447755.1 Corythornis vintsioides
TCAATGTCAAATAATTCTATTGTGCCCGTGCTGCAGGATGAATTCTGGGTTTGGGAGTGGATCTGGGCAAAGTCATCCAGAGGATTGTTATGCTTTCTTGCATAGGTAAGTTGAATATGTATGTATTCATCTTAGGAAGATATGGATTTGAAACCTGGAGGGAACTGGACTTGAGTTCACTGGTGCTCCTTCCAGACAGACCACAGGAATGAACAAATGCTCAGATCCCCACCAGGTCTCTATCTCTCTAGAGAGCTCCACAAATGACACTCAGGGTGGCCGTCAGTGATGGACAAGTCTAGTCTTGAGAGTAGCATTGAACAAATATAGATAGATGATATATGACCTCAAAAAATATTCCATTAAGAAGAAAAAAATAGGAATTTTAGTTAGATTTATCCTATATAAAACACAACTGCCCTTCAAAGGCACAAAAGTTTTTGGGCCAGAGAAGGAGTGACCAAGGAAGCTGACATTTTCATTAGATGGAGAAATAACACAGTATGATGGTCTTGTCTAGTCCACAGGTTCTGGATTTTCTCTTTTAAAATGGCCATATAAATCTAGTGGCAAAAGCAGGCAGGTTGCCAATGAATGAATAACCACCAGAGCAGTGCACCATCTCACCATCCTTCTGCAGCTATTATACCTGAGAAGTATTTTTTGTCAGAAACTGACAAATATGTAGAGGCTGACACTTTCAGAATAAACTCAGGGAAGCTTTACCCCTTCATTTCTAAATTGACAACCTAATGTTCCAGCACAGTTTTTTTAAAGGTTAAAGATTTCCCCTTAAAAATGTCTCTATATTGTAACTTTGTGTTAAATCATGCATGCAAAAAGTTGCTGTGAATTCCTAATACACATTGTTGCTTCTGACTCACTGAGAAGCTCTGAAAGTATCATATGTACAAGCCCAGCCGAAAGAGCACAATATTTTAGTGTACTTACATGATCATTGCTATGTGACTACCCTGAAGTAATTTTCCATGCCATTTAAAACACTAAAACCTAAAAAAGGAAAGAAAAAACCATTTTGAGCTTTTGTTTTATACACTTCAAACCTTCAGAGACCACATGAGAGAAGACAACCTTTCCCATCACAGAAGGTCAACCAACTAGAAATCAACCCAAACCAAATCAACAAAGAAAGTCCAAAAATATTTTTTATTTCTAAATAATCTTTAATCACAAAAAAAAAGGGCCACAGGTCTCCTTTACTCAAGTTGGAATTCCAGGTAACCTATCAGGACAAAAAGAAAATCAACATTTTTTTTTTTTTAACTCTGGCCTTCTGGGTCATGAGCTTAAACTACATTTCAGAGATTGAACATGAACAAACAAACAAACAAACCAACAAAAACAAAACCCAAACATTTTTGAATGCTGAAAGATTCAGCAAGACCCAAACATGAAACATGCATCTGCAAGTTTTAGAGCCACAAGAAGTTTTTAACCCACTCAACATCAGGTATTTAACTTGGGTGTCATAAAGCAACTAGAAGCCCTTAACATTTTTTTTTCACTGACCACAAAGGAAGGTTGGACTTCCAAATCCAGGGGCAATAAGTAGAATTTTGCTGAGATGCCCAAGGCATCCTGAGAGGGGTGGTGTGAACAACCATTTGCTACATAGCATAAAATCCACATTTTGTAATGGAACTGGAGAAAATCTTGACACAAACTGGTTTGCACCCATTGTCCTGAGATTTTAAAGAACTCTGACACCAGCAGGTTGGTTCTCAGCAGCACAGGCATCAGTGCTACTCTTCCCAGGGTTAATGACATAGCCTGTACTTGCTAGAACTTCTGGGAACCACATTACCTGTGTTCACCCCAGTGGCAATCTGCATAGTCTGTCAGACATCACAGTCTCAGGATAAAAGCAATAAATTGGTGAGACAGCCACCAATTTCAGTCCTGATAAAGATATATATATATATATATATATACACACATACATGTGTAGACCCTTACTAACTACATATACAAACATGACCTCACACTACATTCTTAAAGATAATTTACAATATGGCAGTTGAAGCCAGGGAGGCTGGTCATTGAATACAGTATTTGTTAAAGACTTGGTAACTTACAAAATGATAGATATTTGAAAACAGTATCAGCTTAATTTCCCTTTCTGCAAAAAAAAAAAAAAAAAAAGCTGTAAAGTGTTAGAAATCTTTTCCTGTAATTTGCTCAATTGCTTAATTTGATTGATGCAGATGACTGAACAAAGGACAAAGCAATGAAAATCAGGTCATTATCTTTATTTGTTGGTATATTTTTATTTTGTGTAAATACTGGGGTTTGATTTTATTCAGGCTCTTATACTAGAGAATATTTTTCAAAAGCAAACAGTTTTTACTAATAAAAGACTTGTCATCAGAAATTTTCTTCCCCAAATGTAAAGAGGAACTGACTTAACCAGCAAAATATTACAGGAATCTAAGTGAAATTGTAAGCAAGAGACCATCTGTAAAATGAGCAATGTGTTGGAGAGTGCTACTCCTTTTGGTCCCAGCAGCTGAGAAGTCACTGCTCTCATTTTGACACTTTTTCCAGCATGTGAAATAGTATATTAATACTTTATTTGTTAAGCTGATCTCAATGGCTGAGATCAGACACTTTTACTGAACTACAAGATTCACTTTGTAAAGCAGTTGCTCTTTTGGTCATTGTGCTGTGCTTCATCTAGGAAAAATGCAGAGCACAGTGAATTATGCCTATGATGATAACAGGCATTTGGCTTTCAGATTTTTTGTGCCATTAAAAAAAAGTGGAAAGATTGTTACTCAGAAAGAAGGTCTTGATAAATGTTATGCTAGATGATTTAGAAGCAGAGTGGGGAAAAGGACATTCATATGAATTGTCTTAATTATTGATTGAAGAGAATGCTTTTGTCCTAGGAATATCAGTATTGTAGGATGATGATTCTAAAGTAAATGCATGTTCTTTCCTGTTCACTGTGGCATTGCTTTAATTTCACAACTCAGTAGCCGAGACATCACCTGAGTTCCTAAAGAATTGAATAATTGATCCATAATTAATGGAGGCACAGAGCAGGAAAACAGTAGCAGGATACTAGTTAATACAACAGTCAACTATGGGGAATGAGGCTGTGTACCTGTCTAACTTTGTGAAATTGTTTTATGAACTTCTATTAGATCTACATGGTCACATGCTGAAAGACACTTTTAAGAGCACAACTCATTTGAGGAAAAGTTGTGTACATATACCAAACTACTTTCTATGAAGAATAACCTAAGAAGTTCAGTAAATGCACGGGGAGTTGTATGCATCATGATTCAAACTCTCTCCATGGCCATAGTAATCATGAGCTTTTAGACGTACAGATGGAATGAATTGGTGACACTTTCATAATTAATCACACACAAGATATCTCAAAGTCTATATGAAAAAGATAATTTCAGAATAGAGGCTTCCATCCCAAGCTTACCTTTTCCCCTAAGTTTGATTTACACTGTCTAAAGAGCAGAGTCCTTGTTACCTGGCCACTGGTCATGCTGTAGCATTACAATTAACCTTCCTCACTTCCTGGGCTTTTGGAGGAGAAGACCTCCTTGCTTCCAACCAGACCACTGTGGCAGGAAAGATGCATCTAAAGGCTTCCCTTATTCTGGATTTACCCTGTCACCTTCCTCATGCCAGTAGTATGCACCCACATGCATATGTGCTCCATGAGTATGGGCATGTACTCTGCAATTAGCTCAAGTGTAAAAGACTCAGGTTACCATAACACCCAGCTCTCAGATATGAACAGATGGCATTTATAAATGCACAGAAACTAGAAGGTAATCCTCTAAAGTATGTTTATTTCTGTAAGCCTTTCAGAGTCATATGAAAATGACAGAGTATTAATCCATTGATCTGCTGAACAAGAGAAACAGAGCAATCTGGTTTCTCTGAGTATCTTCACCTCTTAATACGACATTTCAGAAATGAAGATCTGTATAGAAACCTATACAGTTAGGTGATCAGCTAAGTCTACAGTACTCATTTTTCCACACTGGCTCCTGACCTGATAGCCATCACTCAGCCTCAAGATGGTCTCACATCTTATCTCCTTGATCATTATTGAAATGTTCCCAAGGAGAGGAACCTCAGAGACCTGCATGGGGATCTCCCTATCCTGACATCTCCAGCAGTATTGCTATATACTTCAGAAATCAGCTGCCAATGTGCAAGCAGAGATCACAAATTTATTAAGAGGAACACACTTTAGAAAATAGATGAAAATCAAGAGTACTGTCCAGCTTGAAGAACTGTGACTCTCTGAAAGCCTCAAGCTGACAGCAGTTTGCTGAATTGGATTCTAAAATAAAGACACAATTTCCCGTGTACAGCAGATGGAACTAAATGACAGAATGTGGATAAATATAGAGGAATGAAAAATATAATATCTATCTGAAGCAAATAAATCACCTTGTTTATACACATCCAAGGAAAGGTACCCACCAGAAGGTGCTGACTGGCATTAGCAAGCTCCTCCTCCTAACTTCACGCTGTGGCCCCTCATTAAAAAGTCAAGTTGTTAGGCACTTGCAAAATATCTAGATAAGAAATATTCCTAATACACCTGGTCTGTGGCCATGAGTTTTAGCATGACTTACATGAAAAGCAGAGCACTTGAGACAAGCAGCTCTTCTGTATGTGTGTGTAAGGTGAGAGCTATTTTGAAATGAGTTGGTGAGCATGTCAGCTAGAACATGTTGGGAGTAATGGTAGTGCACTTGCCCTGATTTACAGTTGTATGCTTCCTAGCTGACCTGATGATTCAGTGAAGACAAGTACCCCAACAACAGCCAAAGGCACTTGGCCTTTTCCTAGTCTAAAATTCTACATAAAATTTATCTGCAGGCTTCCTGAAAACTGGTGGGTTAAGGTTGGATTTTTTTGCTTCAAGCTTTTCATTGCTGCTAAAATTCAACAGTAGAGAGAATCTAAATGCAGTCTATCTTCAGAATGAATCTGACTTGTTTAAAAGAATGTGCCAGCAGTTGTCCATTCAACTGAAGCATAAAGATGCAAGGTAATTAACATAAACACAAGTATCATCTATGTTATGGAGATGGATTCCTGTCAGGTGGGTGTACACTGTTTCAGTGTGGATAGCCAGATGCTCTAGTCATTCTTTTAAAGGACCTAGAACATTTATAATGATTAATCACATTTCTAAAGCAGTAATGTATGATACCATCTGTTTAATTAAATCTCATACTTCCAGACATACGCCAGTCAGCTCACAGGGGTCAAACATTAATTCCCCCCTTTTTTACATCAGGGAACAATTGGCTTACACTATCATACATTTCCTTCAGTCCTTCTGGGTTTAGGTACCAACCACATTAGAGATATGACTGACAGCAAGACAGGAGGCAAAATTATTTTAAAATGTAGAGAACTGACCTCAGACCTTGTCTTCTTTATAATTACTCAACACTTTTTAAGCACCCATTACTTTGTGTCGGAGACAGCTATAATACCATATTCTAAAGTGAACCAAAAGACCAAACTCAACAGGATATGAAAAAACTAAATTGCTCTAGAAACATTTGCTCGCTTTTTCACGTGCTTGAGTTCACATGCCCAGAGGCTCTGTTTCATTCAGTGTAAAAAAAAAAACCAAACCCTTTTGACCGAGTTTATGTATTACTTGAGCCTGTCCATTGTGTAAGATTTGTCACTATGAGTTTTGGATTGTCTTATATATGCCTAAAGCCTTTTTCACCCATTTCCTTGTACTGATTAAACTAGTGGTTAAAAATACTCAAAAAAAAAAAAAAAAAAAAAGAGAAAAAAAAAATAGCCTTAGGGATTTTTAAGATTATAATCTTCTTTCATTCTGTAGAGACACTGGAGTATCTGGATTTGAAGTTACATTTAATGCAAACTACTGAAGCATGCTTTGTATTTCAGACTGAACTTCAAATGCCACAACTCATACATATTTGCACTTTATTGCCATTGTTACTGTGGGTATTTTCTTTGTTTGTTTACTTTAATAGAGGAGTTGTTGAACTGACAAAATCTTCCATGATGCAGTATCTCAGGAGCATTCCTGCCCTCCACACCATACAAGCTGTTTGAGTCCCACCTGCTGCCTTTCATGAGGAATGTGTTAACCCTATAGTCCAGTTAGAACAAATGATCACTTCAGTTGCCCTGATTGTTCTCCAAAGTGAGACAGATTGTTCTAAAACATAATTATTTCTTCAAAGTATGCTTGATCCTAGAGCACATCAGGTTTCTCACACAGAGAAGCTGACAAATCTTATATGTTTACAAAAAAAGAAAAAGAACTTTTTCAATACTATGTACTTGCTATCAAGATACATCCATTTCTTTCCCAGATAGCACTCTCACAAACTGGCCTAGTTGTCTGAAGAAGAATTACTGCCTTTACTTGTATTTATGAACTTGATGGCTGGTTTTTAGAAAATTAAGCAGATTTATTACCTAGCTATTTTAGTTAAATCTTCATATTATTTAGTGATTGTCTGGTTTGTTAAACTTTTCTTGAATGTAAACCTTAAATTCAAACTGTTAACTGAGGGAAAATGACAACATGTGATAGCTTCTTGTTTGGTGCTTACTGGCAACTCTTTTGCTTGTCTTCATTCATTTAAGCTTATTTATTTTCTTGTGCCTTTTCAAATTGTATTTGGTTATGTCATTATTTATGAGAATAGCCTTTCCTACAGCAGTTTTGCTCCTTCTATCCAACACTGGCTAGATTCAGAAGACAAGGAAGAAAACAGTCCTAGGGAAGAGTCTTGGAATAACCTGAACACTAACCTTTTCACTGGGTGTCATCACTAGGTAGTCAGTACCTGCATTGCCTACAACCTCTGCAACATGAATGATGAGAAATATTCCTTCTGAACACAGAAGTGAACTATTATGTGAATATCTTTAAAACTATTTCTAAAAGTCACACTGAGATGTGCAGCCACCTAAAAATATCTGCAAGGCTGAACAGTCCCTCAGTCAGACCCTCCAGCCCTGTTCTGATATCTACAATTATGTCTGAACTTGCAATAGCTGCACTAGCTCCATGATGGCAGGAGAATGTGTTTAACATCACAGTGTGATAGTTGAAGCTCTATTTGGGGCAGAATAGGAAAGATCCTAATAAGGTTTTGAAGCCAGAGGTCCTTGAGAACCTCCCAAGATGAACAGAGATGGCAGCACTCTTTGTTGACTCAAGTATCACCATTAGCACAGTTTCATTCTCTCCTGCCATTTGAAATTTAACATTGTGACAGACTCTGGAGCCTTGGCAAGGGAATGCATTCAGCTAATCCTCAGTGTCAGAGGAAAGGATTCTTGATGGCAGAAGAAATCTCCTATGTGCTTTGGACACTGAATGAGCAGGAGAGTGTAGAAACTATCAGGTTATACAGATTAATGGATCTGAATGCCAGAAGAGGATTCTGTCAGAATATAGTTGGATTTGGTTCCCCTGAAGGTTCCAGTTTTGATTGATTGTTTCCAAAGAGGACATCCAGTCCTGTTGGATATATTTACAGAAACAAGCAACATGCACATGGATCTTGTAATCATTGCTTCCCATGCAATCTGTTTGGCAAATATCCCTCTGCATAAAGGTATCTCTTTAAATCATTCCCACTATAAATATTTTAATAATAGAAACAGTTATTGCAGAAAAAGAAAAATGTCTATGATTAATTTTTCAAATCCACCCAAAAGTCAATAGATGCACAATTAATTGTTTAGTCACAAATCTAAGGTGGAAGACCTTACACCTAGTATAATCCCAACTCTGATTGACTGCTTCAGACAAGGATAAAATAGAATCATAAATTTTACTGAAGCATCACAGATTGATGATTAGTCCATCTGAAATGCAGGAATACACAGAACATAACTTGGTCTGCTAAAGCAATGTCTGTTCTGGACCAAAATGTTTTATTAAGCAGGCCTAAAATAAGCAGGTAATTTTTAGAGCTAACTTCAAAAACATTGCAAACTGAGGTCAGAAAAAAAACCTGCTTTAAATTTCTCTGGAACTGAGAAAGTTCCCAAGTAATCAGTCAGTCTTGAGCTTCTCACATATGACTCTTACAGTTGGGCGTTCTGTCTATAAACAATAACCACTATAGATATATATTACATGAAATCAAATAGATTTATCATAATATGAAATTTTGGAACATTACAGGGCTTTAATCTCTCTGACACATCTGAGCTGGCACCTTATTCTGTTTCTTCTTGAACAGATGGTGACATTATAGTCACCACAAACACTGAAGAAAATTTGCAGGAAAAAATAAATAATTTTACACATAGAATTTAGAGTTTGTGTGATGAAAAACACGGTTGATACAGTCTAACACTCCATTTTGAAGCTTGTCCATATTTAAAACCTAAATCCCAGGCAGTGTACACAGCTTCAAAGACTAGTAATCCAAATAACAATAAGTTATTGGAAGCAGGTGAAAGCAAAAATCCCTAAAAAGTTTTGCTAACAGATTTAAGTTTTCATCATTTTCTTTCCTAACATTTACTGATTTTTAGAGTCCTCCTATAAGGAAAGATTAAAATAGCATCTGTATGAGATTAGAGCCAGATCATTTTATTGTCCTGAAATTTCTTCCAAGAAAGGCACTGCAGGAAGAAAACCTTTCCACAATCTCATGCAGATCCCCAGAGATAAAGTACTTTAGAAGGAAACATCATAACCCATGAACTGAAAGAAGATCCTTTATGGGTTATAAATCTGGAAGCTTGCCTAATGGATGCTCAAGTCCCTAAACTGTCAATGTAAACCATGGTATTGTGCTTCATGTGACAGGATGGGTTGTGTTCTGCCTGACCACGAGGTCATTGCCCCCAGCTTTTCACCTACCATATGAATGATAGATGTCACCATTGTGGGGATAACTGGATGGCTTGTGACAAACCATCAGACTCGGTAGTTTTCTGTTCAGTCTATTAGATAACCTGAGATTGGTTCACTCAATCAATAGATTTGGAAATGAAAAAAATTTAGGAATCTTTCACAAGTTGTTTAGGTAATCACTGTGGTGAATAAGAAACCACATGCCAACCAGTATCAGGAAGAGACCTAGATGGTCTAGGTGCACTTGGAATCAAATTTTAATCCCATAGCTGACTGTTGAAGCCTCTACTGACTGTTTTGGACTTGAACACGTACCAACCTGCAGCCATCTATCTAGTCCTATTCAGTGAGAAACACTCCAGATTGTCAGCTACAGCTTCACTGAGCTCTGAATCTGTACAGATATTTGCTCTCAGTTTTCCCAACAGATATTCCAATTGGATTTGCTGTCAGAGTTGACATTACTGTCCCCAGTTAAGCCCTGCCTGGGCAGGTGGATTTGGTTAGCTGTTACAACTAGAATGCAGCCACTCATGGGCCCACAGTCAAATATTTTTACAGCTATTAGTTCTGAATGCTCTATGGTATTGGTCAAAGGAAGTGATTTAATATGTAAAGCCTACTATTACATAAAATAGCAATTCTGCTCTGTAGCTCATCAAGGTTGAAACTCATAGTTAAAATAATTGCAATGTCTTTCAGATCAAGAACAATAATGATAAGCATAATGGGAAATACATAATAGGGAATATAAGTAAATGAAATAAAATGCCTATGGGCTGAAAAGCAGTAAGAGGAAAACTGAGGTAAACCATTATAGCACCAGATTACAGTACACAGTTGATCAGGTGATGGCCAGAAAAAGGAAAATGCTGTGTAAGAAAAAGTCCTATTTCTTACTGTTCCACAGCTAAAGCATTGCTTTCATCCCCCAGTAACTGCTTAAAACAATCACTAGCAGAGCATTCTGCAGCTGGAAGGATTACCTGGCTCTTACACAATTCTTGTTACTCAAGTGCATTTCTGAGAGATGTGGTTCATAAACTTAAAAGTGATTGGTAGTAATTTTGGGATTGCTTCAATGTAAAATTCACTGCTAACATGATTACATTCTGATTATCTGCTAAAGAAAAGTCTGAGTTACCCAACAAAAGTACAGTGTGCTTATGGTTCAAGGCTCCAAGGAAGGTTGTAGTAGCTATTGGGTCTGGAGGGAATTAGATGCATTTACCAGCTCTGGAAAGCTTCCAGGCTTTATCACTGAAGGCTGTTGGAAACGGTCCTAAGAGCATCTGGAACTTATAACAATATTATCCAAAGGTTTGTTGTAGTTCATGATCCTTGGGCAATTTCCAAAGAACCTGGGCAATTTCACAGTTATTAGAAAGCAATGCAAAAGCCATTGGCTGAAATTCATTTCCCTTAAATTACAGGATTAAAAATCTCAAGGAAGAGTCAAAGAAGTATGAACTTGGCATACAACAAAATTGAGAGGTTCACCTGTGAACTGCTATGACTGTGTTTCACACAAACCTGTTTCCACTGGAGTAAAGTGGGCATTGTCAAGTCATGCTCACCTGCCTCCTGTCCTTCCACAGGGAATTTCTGTGGGATATTTCACATTCTACTTACAACAAATAATAGGAGAAAATCCTATCTAATAACATATTTTAAGAATTGTATGCAATATCTTCAAATCAATAGAACTGCAGTGGCTCAACAGCCCTCAGGACACACTAGGAAGCTATTATCAGAAACTCTGGGATCTTATTTCAGTTCCACTTGGCCAGATAGCAATAATTCCTATTTTGTGTTATAAAAGTATACAATTTAACCGTGATTTTTAAGTCATGGATGATTTAGATGGACAGAGGGACATGATAAATTGGTACAAATACCATGGTAGCTCACCTGATAGGAAAACTAGACAGTAACCTCTGTTTAGCACTGTTTTTCAATGTAGAAGAGGATCAAGGGCAAAATTTAAAAAATAAAAATAAAAATCAGACAGGCTTTCATATTACCAGTACCATGGACAATTAGTGATGGAAAGCAGCAATATACTTAGAGTCAGAGGCTTTTGAGATGATATCCTCAAATTCCTAAAACATGATTAGACATAATCTAGTAGTACAGTCTGACCTGTATTTTAGTATCTACACAACACCCATTCTTTGCTAAGCTGCAGAGTATTGATGTAAAGTTCTGCTCTAAATAATTATCCTCTTGGCTGCACTTCCAGGTAAGAGTTGTCCAAGGGTTATTCAGAGGGGTAGATGCAAACATTTACCTACAAAATGCCCAGAAATCTATATAGATATAAAATTAAAATGAATTTCCTCCCTTAAATCTTTGTTTCTGATATTTTCCTTTGTAGGCAAGACTGAGAATTTCTGTCTTATCCCATCTGAAGAATGTCTACATGTGATAAAAATCCTCCTCCTGATTATCTTAGAGATTCCATTCATACTGCCCCTTCCTTTCCTAAATAAAGCAAGTTTAGAACTGAAACACTGCCCTCTTCCTACAATTAGGAAAGCTGGCTCTGTGAACCTTTGTAA
>JAOEGS010023356.1:63024-73567 GCA_025447755.1 Corythornis vintsioides
TCCTGCTCAGGCAGGGGGGTTGGACTAGATGATCTTCTAGGTCCCTTCCAACTCCTAATATCTATGATTCTATGATTACTTACCTAGGAGAATGGCCTAAACAGAGACATAAGATCTTTGAAGCATGATCAATTTACAGAAGCCATCCCACTACAGTATAAACTCCTATCCAGAAAGAGAAGCACAAATCTTTATTTTTCTGATACAAGAATGACTGCAGCTGCAGGAACAGTGGTTATTTGAGCTACTCCATCTGTATTGGTCTTGCCAATAGTAGAAAGGACACAAGGCTGTACCTCTTCAAACCATTCTGCAGCAATAGGGCTTTTTTTTTGCAGTACCAGATGATGTTGACCATGTAAGTTCCTTTGTACAGAGATTGGGAGGTGACATGTTTGCATCTCAGTTGCCTGGATTCTGTTCAAATTCAGCTTGTGATATTCTCCTTTTCTGTATTCAGTCCCAACACCCCAACCTGTCATGGTTTTGTCTTCCATTTTTCTTCACTGTCCCTGTGAGCTATAGTTGACAACTTGCTTATTCAAGCCTTGAGTAATATGGAAAAACAATGAAATCACCAGAAATTGTATTTTTTTTTTTTTCTGCACAATGTCTGGCTCAAATGTCTGGTTGGTAGATCTGCAGAAAACCTGTGAAACAATTTCCCTTCCTGCTCTCCAGTTCCAGGCAGATTTTAGAAATGTTATACCAAAGTATCCAATTTCTGCTCTTGTCTTACCTGCCACATCTTCACTCTGCAGAAAACCCTGAATATGTTGCTGTTGCAGAACTTCACTTTACTTCTCAGACACATCTTTCTGTTAGATCTCTGATAGCTGTCGGAATTTATTGCTTTTTTCCTGACATTTGCATAGGTCTTCCATCAAATATTGCCTTCCACAGCAATCCAGCTGTCCTGATAAGTGAAAATCTCCTTTTTCCCAGCTCTTTTCCTGCAAACATTACTCTTCTGTCTTTTTATATTCCTCCTACCTTCATCAGCTTTGATTTGGAACTACATACACACAGCCTGTATCACAAAGACAAAAATGCTATAGAAACAACTGAAGAAATCTAGATGTACTCAGGGTTAGACTAGGAAATGTAATGTCTACTTTACCACTGCTACTTTAAACTGATGTAAAGTTTGACAAGAATTAAGAATTTAAGAATTCAGATGTTTTTCCAGATCCAGAGAGTTTTCACTTGCCTGGATCACATAAGATTGATATGTCAGACTTCATAAGCCATTCTCAATGACAGATAACCAGACCAACTAAATAGAAACAGCAAAATACTCAGCCAAGTATCAGAGAAAGTAATTCCTATTGATCACAAAAGGACAATACTTACAAGTCTTACATATAGAATTGACCTGATTTCATTTTTTGTTTTTATATTAAATTCTGTTAAACATGTTGATGAAAACTGTTAATGAGTCCCTGAACTTTCCTTTCCCCTTCATTCCCTGTGGAATCCAAAAAAGACCTTTTGAAACTCAGGAAAGATTCAGAAAAGATCAGACAGGGGCGTAACAGGCTCCTTACATTGTTTCACTGAAGAGGGAACACCTGCTTTGCAGACAGAGGTGTGAAACAAGGTAAACTTGGTGCCTTTTAGACACTTCCTGACTGCTTTGACTGCTTTTCTCTCCTACTCAAGTGACCATGAAAAGTAACTTCAATGGAAATTTTAAGCTTCTCTACATTAGAGTGAACATTGTGACTTTCCCTCTGTTGTTGGTTATATTTTTTCTGAAAGTTTGACTTCTTGTTTGTATTTTTCATAACAACTAGGAATCCAAAGAATGCATTGAGTGCAAGCTCAAACACAAGGAGTTCCACCTCAACTTGAGGAAAAACTTCTTTACTGTGATAGTGACAGAGCACTGGAATGGGCTGCCCAGAGAGGTTGTGGAGTCTCTTTCTCTAGAGACTTTCAAGACCCACTGGGATCTGTTCCTGTGTGGCCTGACCTGGGTGACCTTGCTCTGGTAGGGTGCATTGGACTCACTGATCTCCACAGGTCCCTTCCAACCCCCACCATTCTATGATTCCATGATTCTAAGCATGAAATGAAAATTCACAACTATATCTTTCCTCTAATGGCTTTGATGATACAATTTCTATGATGCTAAGGGCTTTAATATATACTTTAATGCTTTTTTTTTTCAGGCAGTCAACTCCTCACTTCTGGTTGCTCTCCCCTTTTCTAATCATTATGCAGATGCATTTGCTGCTTCCATGTGCACTCCTGCTGGCTAACTGCTCCTCTAATCCTTTTGACAGCTAAATACCTCTACTCCTGCAGACTTCACATTCATGTGTGTGACAAGTTTCCAAAATCCTAAGGTTCAGAATGTCCATAGGTTAATATCCAAAGATAGGCCCTTCAAATGAAGAGGAATGCAGTAAGCTGGCAACACCACATGAATTATTCTAGAGTAGTTCACCAGCATTTACAAAGATGTACCACAAAATATGCCATTGTGGCCTTGTGTCACAAAGGTCTGTATATGCTCAAATCAATGTCAGACATATTATGGGAGTCAGCTGGAAAAGCATTAGACCTGAATAATTGGATAGAAACTACCTGAAGCCTAGTTCAGCTCTCAAGCTAGGATGCTCTTTTCAAGTCTTTAGTTAAAGCTGAAATGCTTTTGCATTTGACTTTGCATCTGAGCCTGGAATATTTTATTACTGCTGAGTCATTACAATGCATTTTTCTGAAATGCCTCAGGACAGTCTTTGAATGGTTGATAAGAAGCTAATTCCTATGCATTTGGTGACAGAAAAAAAGCAAACTGGAATGGACCGTGTTGATCTTATTTGTCATGTCCTAGTGAAATGACAACCCTCAAATACATAGACTTCACATTTCTTACTTAAATGTCTATGCCCTATTGGAGATAAAGGAGGAGAACCATCTTAGCAAAATATACCTTTGAAGATCTTATATTCATAGGTTATTGATTACTAATTTCATGTAGAGTACCTGGAGGAGGCTGGAACTGAGAAGTTAAGAGAGATACAAAGAGGCAGATACTTTTGGAAGGGGAAGAGAAGGAAAGAGGTCACAGAAATGCCATAAGCCGTTTTCATATTAGAAAAAAAAAAAAAAAGGAAAAAGGAAAAAGGAAATACAAGGCTAGTCTAAGATTAAACCTAAGTGGTGCCTCCTGCAACAGGCATATGGTCTGTGAAACCTTTTGTCAGAGAGTATTGCAGATGCTACTGTGTAGTGGTTTGAAGGCAGACAAGAAAGTTCATGGAATCAAAATCCTTTGAGGTTTACTAAAAACTTAGTACTTATACTGAGAATGACTGGAGTCTGACGAGTTTAGAGAGGAGAATCCTGTATTTGCCCCTTCTTCTCCTCCTCCCCAGGTATCAGTTTTTGACAACTCTCAGTGACAAGAAAGTAGCCTAGACCTAAACCTTTAGTTTGAATTACAACTCATTCTCATGGCAAGAGGTAGGGGATACAATCCCAGAGGAGAATGGTTAAAATACGCCAAGATATAGGTGGGCAGGCAAAAGTCACAATTCTGCTTTCCTTCTGTTTAAAGAGGGTATAAATAGGTAAGTTGGAGTGAGTACATATAGCTGGCAGATGTGTACGCAATGGATGTCATCAATTCACGCACCCACCTTACCCAACAGAATGTGCAGTGGAGGCTGGGGCAGCTGCTCCTGAAAGAAGTGATATTTTAGAAGCTGCTAAGTGTTTCCACTAACAAATGGCAAGCTGTCTCAGTGAAACACATCTGTGGCTTGCTCCTGGTGAAATTTCACTGTGCTTACATTGAAAAGTTGCCTTTGCTCGCAATAGGAGCAGCATTTGCTTGTAGAATAAATTTGTGGATTCTTTGCAAATATCTCTAGCTTTGCATGCAAATACTAACAAAAGCAAAAGCAGGTCATCTTGCTTAGTTCAAATCCAGTAAGACAGGGGGTGAATTTTGAAACCAGCAAGAAAGAAGCTGAAGACTGAAAAGAACAAACTAAATATGAGCTATAAATATATAATAATATAAATACATAAATACAAGCATATTTGATTTTGAGGTTTTGAGATACAAACCTTGAACTTTCTCTCCTCAGTCTATTGCAGTTTGTTTGTTTTGCATAATAAATTTTTTTTCAGTTTGTCCCTTAAAACATACTGCAGTTTCTTTCCTCAAAACAGCCCACATTTCAGTGCAATGACATTAATTCTGTGAAGACACATGGCTTTTTTTCAGCTGGTAGGTGTTCTGATCTGCACGAACTAATTAGAGCATTTTCTCAAGCTCATTTCTTTCTTCTCATTATTGGTGACCAAAGACAACTGCTGAGACATGATTATTGCAGAACTCTCTGCTAGTGTATGCATTCTTTTTTTCAGAAATAAATCGGCAAATACTACCAGAGTAAGGGGTAGGGAACACTTAGGAAAACAGCCACTGGCAGAAAACAGCACCCACAAGATTCACCCTATGGCCACACAAACAGATCTCTGACAGAAACAGCTTCAGAAAGAAATGCTGTTGGGTAAAAGGAACATAGAAAGAAAATAAGTCTGTGCAGGGTGATGTGAGATTTATTCATGAAAGCATCCATAAAATGATCAGAGGGCTGTAACACCTCTCCTGTGAGGACAAGCTGAGAGAGTTGGGAGCCTGGATTTCAGCCTGGAGAAGGCCCCAGGGAACTGTTATTTCAGCCTTTCAGTACTCAGAGGGTCCTATAAAAGAGATGGGGACAAACTTTTTAATAGTGCCTGTTGCAATAGTATGAGTGATAATAGTTTTAAACTAAAAGAGGGTAAATTCAGGCTAGATATAAGGAACAAACTTCTTATGATGAATATGGCACAACGCCTCAGGTTCCCAGAGAGGTGGTAGGTGCCCCATCCCTGGAAACATTCCAGCTCAGGTTGGACAGGGTTCTGAGCAACCCGCTCTAGTTGAAGATGTCCCTGCTTACTGCAAGGGAATTGGACTAGATGACTTTTAAAGGTTCCTTCCAACCCAAACCATCCTATCATTCTGTGATTTCTCAGTGTGGACTGCAGGTTGTTGCAACTCTTGGGTATGTCAACCAGTGATTTGAGGCATGTCATATCTTCTGGAAAGCTGAACAGCTTCATACAGAGAGTTCTTGAGGTCAATAAATTAGTGTTATTTGCAGATTAGTTTGTTTAGGGCCATCCCTCAGCACCATACTCTAAGAG
The DNA here is from genome assembly GCA_025447755.1 of Corythornis vintsioides. Lineage (NCBI taxonomy): Eukaryota > Metazoa > Chordata > Aves > Coraciiformes > Alcedinidae > Corythornis > Corythornis vintsioides. The sequence continues at coordinate 68,239 of JAOEGS010023356.1, forward strand.
TTATATTTTGACCTCAAAGCAATGACTTGCTTCATCTCCAAGTCATTCATTGCTGTGCAAGAAGCCACCAATAATAACATAAGAAACAAAGAAAAGGAAGGCATAAGCTCTTCACCCAGTTTAAATGTTGCCATCAATACTACTGGTATAGCATTTTCATATTTGTGGTGCTTTTCTACTTTTCTGTATGTTATGCCTTTTTTTTTTTTTTCTTTTTCTATTGTCTGGCTGCATGAACTCCTAAAAACCTGAATTAAGTTGTCATAGCATCACACACTTACTGGACTGAATGTCCCATGGAGTCAGATGATATGTCAGCACATTATAAAGACAGAATAAGATTAATGTGAAGGAAGTGCAGAGAGCTATTCACAATATTGGCACCATCATGCCCCTAAGAAGTGTAAAGGTTGCTCTTGCTCTTCAAACAGTGTTGCCTGACTATATGTTTCAAACAAAGAGTGGGTTGCTTTGCTGAAGAGTGTTAATAAGACATGCCAGATCTTAACAGAGTCAGTCAATATGACATATTCTGTAGTCTGAAAAAAATGGTCAGGGCAGAACTTAGCTTCAAAGAGCAATCTCACCACCCAGAACAGGTTCGAGTAATTATAAAATCCATCGTGCTGTGCAAGCATACTCAACAAAGAGCATTTTAACTTCCACAGTCCTTCAAAATCCCATTTGTTTCTACTTCCAGAGAGCAGTGGGGCTTAAAAAGCATAAGTTTTCAAAAGTGACAGATTTAAATCCAAACCAAAATAACAACAACAGGAAAAAAAGGAAAACATCACACCAGGTTTATGAGGGAGAAAATCAAATGGCATTTTTACATGCAAATGATGAATATCTGGGAAAGAATTCAGTATGATAAATGTGCTCAGTTTCCTCTCTGCTGTTAAATGAGCTCCTGTGATGCATTTGCCTATACTCACCTTACATTTCCATAAGAAATTGCACAAGCTTTCCCATGCAAATTTGCTGCAGCTGTATATGGGACACAGAGCACAAGGCCATGACTGGTTGAGCATCAATTGAAAGTAACTGATGGATCTCTTCCCTACCAAAGAGGGCAGCTGAAAAGAAGAAAGACTCTTCTTCTTGTGAGTTTTGTATGGTTTTTGGTTTGGTTCTTTTTTCACTTTCAACACTCCATTACTGACACCACTATTATTTTTTATTTTCTTAGGAAGAATAGAGTCTATCACATCACAGACTGATTTCATGACTCAGTAGTTTCCCATGGTGCCACCAACCAAGAAATCTTTACATTGGTTTCACTGTGTCTTTCAGGCCTGAAAAAAAAATAAATCTACATTCTCCAAGAATCACACACCCCCCACCCTGAAATTAGTTTATATCATCAGTAGCTGTGCCAGCAGAGAAAACTGTTTTCAGCAGTATACACTCTCCCTTCACCAAGGGCTCCTACAGCAGTAGCACACAAACCTTCACAGTTGCACCTTGTGATCTGTCCCTGTTCAAATAAATGTATTTAAAAGAATAAAGTGGGAAAACAGATAACTGATTCCTTTTTGATCTTTAACACTTGAAAGCTAACATCCAAAGTAATCATCTTTCAGTCCCCAAACACAAAGAATTTCCACTACAGCCAACAAAGGTTTTGCCAGCAGATTGTAATAGTAAACCAAAGTCACTGAACATGACTTTCAGAAGGAGAGACAAAATGAAAATGAGATAAATTAATCACAAATATTCCTCTTGAAAAGACACTAAAACTTTAAGACAGTCCTAGAAGCAAAGGGTTAGATTTCTGAGGGAGAAATGTTACAATTGTTGTGTGTCTGCGTGCCTTAATTTCAAGAAAACCTTTCCCACTACTGTAGAGGCTCCTTGATTAGGAAAAAAAAAAAAAAAAAAAAAAAGAAAAAAAAAAGGAAGAAACAAATAATGACAGCCAATTTCCAGTGCTTTTAGGCTATTTCATATCAAACAGTGTGATGAATGTAGCAATATCACTTTTGGCTATAGCACAGAAAATATTATTCTCTATAGACGCTGCAGCATAAAACAAAAATGCTTTTATTACCAGTAGCAATGATGTGACATGCCTGATAAATGCCACTTTAAGACTCCTTTGGGTCCCAGCATCCCTTCACACTTATTATCAAGTTACTAATAGATTCTGTAGGTTTGACTGGCCATCATTTAGGAGTGTCATTTACTCTAAAATGACAGAAAAGTAAAATGTTCTAAAACGTTCAATTTTTCTCTTTTTCCCTGACTGAGTGACTAATGAGTAAGAATAATAACTTTTATTCATGTTGTCTAGGTGATGAAATGGCCATTGTAGAATGATGAATATCAAGTAAAGATGTTTTCATTTAACATAGGCAAGGGAAAAAAAACCAACCCATGAACCTTTAAGTCTTAAAAATATGAAAGAGAGCAGGCAGCTATTTAAGTATTCACATCTCTTGGTGACAACTGAGTCTGTTTCCCTTTGCTATTAGTTTTTGCTTGGATGCATAGAAGCATTGATAACAACAGGGTCAGACATTTTACAGATTAAATTCTTATTTGCAATATGATACTGCTCAAAGGGCATCCCTAAGATTAACACCCCTTTATTCTAAGTACTGTATAGACATACCATGAAGGTTAATCCCCATGGCAGATTGTAGAAGTTACATAAACCAGACAGGCAGATGATCAGAGCAGAGAGAGATGCACAGAAAGAAAAAACAGTCATACAGCAAATTCACAGCAGACCTCACAATGCATTATATTTAGATTGAGGATGATACTTAGGTTGCAAACAGCTTGGAAGGGTCTTTGCCTTTGCAAATCATAACTCTAATACCCAGCAGAACACAATCTTCACCCACAGATGGTTTCTACAGTATACTACACTACCAAGTATACTACAGTACAATAAGAATATAAAAGACATCTTTCTGAAAATTTAATTCATTGGAGCTGTGTGTCTAATTCTCTTAAGCCACTTAAAAAAATAGTATAACTTCCTGTCTGTATTAGAAGATTTGACCTTACCATGACAAAGATGCAGTAAGTAATTTTGTATTAGGTAACTCAATGTAATTGCTCAGCTGACCCTCAGCTCTGATGCTCAATCCTTGCAGTTCAGTCTGGACAGCAATGGGGGTCATTGGGAGTTCTTTCTTCTGGAAAGAACAAAACATTAAATAGTAATCTTTCCTTTCAAGAGATGTTTTTGTATTTTTCCTTATCTGGGAAAAAAAAAAAACACACACACAAAAAAAACCCAAACAAGCAAAAACTTATTTCAACCAAATTGTGTTGATCAAGTCCAAGTTTTTTAAACATTTTTCTTTAAATTGTCTCTTTACCTAAGATAGTTTTGCCTGTTCAGGCCAGTGAGATTATTTGCGGATCAAAGGCACAAAGCAACACGTGATTAATGTTGTGTCTATATAAACATGGTAGCAACTAAGAATATTATAATGTTATTAAATGTAAAGTGGAACTTTAGAATTTATATGGCAGCAGTTTCAGTAACTTCAGTGGACATACTACTGATTTGCATGAATTATGTCCTGATCCAGTTTCATTGACTTCAGTATTGATTTTCATCTGGACGAGTCCAGCCATCTCAGATCTTTAGCTTTTCAATTCTGCAGGGAGATTGAAATGCTACTGGAGAGCCCAGTCCTGTCAAAAAGGGATTAAATGAGCTAGATCTGAGTAAGCATCTTTAGTTGCTCTCCTTGACATGAAGAAAATTCCATCATAAAAGGGCCTGAAGAACAAAGAGCTTTTTGGTGTAGAGGATGAACAGCCACCACTCCAACTGACCCACCACCATGCAGAGCAAACTAGAGACTTTAGGAGATAAAAACATCCACTGCCAAAGCCTCAGTAAAGGAGTCAATTCTGCAGCTTCTTTAGTCAAGTGCCACAGCCTCCAAACCACTCTAAGAGGACTCCCATTGCTATTGTGCTTCTTATTATAGACAGACTTTGAAACATCAACTCAGGTTACAACAGTTTCCTTAACAAAGAGCAGAAAAAAACAAACTCCATGATCAGAAAGATCACAAAAAAGCTGCTCTGGCTGCATTGAAGGCTGTGTAATGTAAACTCTATCAAATAAACACTCCCAGATATTTTCCTACTCTCTGATTACTGCACTAGAAATGCTCAATAATGTTCAGCTAATGTACGAAAACAGCATATGTCAGTCCAGCATTTCCTTCAAACTGTTCTATTTTCAGTTACTGTTTTGTTCAATTAACACTGGTAGAGCTGACTCACTCTCATTACATCTCATATGCTCAGGAAGAACATAAGGAGTTTTCCTTAGCACTGAATAACTATAGTTTAGGAACTTTATAGCAGTGACACACAGGTGAAAGTCAGAAAGACCTGAGGTCTGATGCTCAAAGGTCCTTCTCAAAATGATAGCAAAAAGTATGACCCTAGGACTGGTATTAAGGCTTAACAAAGTCTGTGACTCTTCCTCCAGCCAGAAAAGAACAGAGACAAGACACACTTTCGCATCTGATGTCATTAGTGACCACTGTTGTATGTTACCTTTGATAAGAGTGATAAAACAATCCTTTTTTCTTAAGTTTCTTGTTTTCATTTCCTCCATGTTCTTTTTCCTTTGTGAATTAACAGGAATGTAACTATTTAACAAAAGCTGACAGCAGAACTTCAGGCTTAGCTAAAAAATTAGACTAAAGCCCATCATGGAAAGCTTAGGGAGAAAGGACTGTGTTGTAGCTGGGAGAGGTGGTCCCACACAAGCAAACATTTATATAATTTACTTACTTCAACCCCCCCAAATCTCTTCATGCCAAAAAAGCCCCTGGTGATTACAGTTAGTGTTATTCTACAATAATGCTGATCATGTACCACCCAGCACAGCCGTGGGCCCTGTGGAAAAGACTGTCTGATCTAATTTCACACACCATATTCTGAATTTTTTTTTTTTTTTAAGTAGGTGGAAAAGACACAGGAGCACTTCCAGTCATGGAGCAAAGCACTAGCAGGTAGAAAGCTGATGGTGGTGAATAGGTAGCATGTTGAAGCAAAATATGAGAGGGCCAGCATCTGGATGTTAGCCAACTGTGTGGACAGTGGAGAAGACAGAAGCAGTGCCAGTCATGTTCTGGAGAGTCTGTGGAAGTCCTTTGTATACAAGAAGTTGAGTGGTCCTCAACTGCCTCTGCTCAACTGGATTTGTGGCTTGTAAGCCAGCTGGGAAAAAAATGTGTGCAGGCTGAGGGATGAAGAATAAACGGTAAACATGGCTGAGAGACTGGTGTCACCGCTGGAATTTTGGATTTTTTGACCATGGGGAGGTTTACAGGGCACCTAGTCT
>JAOEGS010023356.1:73667-161246 GCA_025447755.1 Corythornis vintsioides
TCTAGGTGATCCTGCTCGGGCAGGGGGGTTGGACTAGATGATCTTCTAGGTCCTTTCCAACCCCTAATATCTATGAATGTATGAAACAGGCAAGGGATGAGAAGGTGAGTGTTGTGAGCTAGCCGGTCAGAGCAGGTAGCTAGAGCCACATGGAGGGCAAGATTCAAAGCTTGTGCACTGGCAGAACTATATTCCTACTGGAAATAAAAGTTAAATGTGCAGGACTATGACAACTTCATTGAGAAGGGCAGCCAATGGTACACTGATTGAAAACAGTATTTAAGCATCTAATTATGGTTTCCATCTTAAACGAAAATACTTATGAACTTGGCTGAATCAGAATCCAATAAAGTGAGAGAAATGTAACTGAGCTTCAAACATGGTTCAGATAAACTCTGAGAATCAACTAACAGCACATTCATCCCAGACTCCCTGGTGAACTGTGTGCTAGAAATAATTTGTAAAATTATTTTTTTAGTCCTATAGAAAAAATAATTTTACAGAAGCCTAGAAGACTCTGTTGCTACTAAATCATCATCAAAAACATCAGCGAAAGGTCATTTTGTCAGTGTTCTCATTTTATATTGCTAGACCCAAATTTCCCTGTGCCTGCCTGGATCTCTCTGCCTGAGGCTCTCTCTTCCCTTGTTGCTCAGGTGAAGGTGGCTGCTATGTGGATGTGGTTTACAATGTGTTGTGAAATTATTCTCAAAATAAAAATTGGGTTCTGTAGGCTGTAATAGGCAAGTATAAATAAGGAATGTGTCTCCAGTTTAAATACAGTAAGTATAATACACAGCCCTAATGTAGAGTAAGAAACATTTCTGGATAGAGGCAAGAAAGTAAGACATGGTTAAAATAAAAGCTAACACTAATGAGCATTTCTAAGATGGATTTGTACTAAAACTACCCTGAAAAGATTTTAGAAACAGGTGTATTAAAAATGTTCATTTGAAACTATTACGAATTTTTGTCTGAGCAGCAAGTTGTCTTAAAGGTTCCACTTTCTAACATAGAACTGTTTTCACTTTATGAAATATTTTGCATTATATTTTAATTAAAGTTATAATTACAGAACTAAATATAATTAGCTTCTTTCTTCAAAAGAAATTGGAAGTGAACTTACTTTATTAAATTTTCAATTTGTTTCCTGCAGTGTTACATAGTTTATTCTAATTAATTGAATGAGATCTCATAAATATTTTATCAACACAGGGATGTGATTAACAGCTCGAGTTTTGTGTGGTTTTCTTTTTTCTTTCCAGCTTTCTTCTTTACATTACCATTCCTCAGTTTCCATGTGCATTCCCCTGCCTTCGGTGACAACCTAAATATGGGAGCCCTGCCAGAACCCCCCCTTCTTCCACGGTAACATGTTGTATTTTAGCAGTCTTGGCCATAGGAAACCATTTTTAACTTCTCTTTGGGAATGTCTGTTATCTAAGGGAGCCCTCATATAACACAGACCATGGAAATGACACTCATTTCTTGTGTGATTTATTATATCCACACTGAACAGCTTCCTGTAGAATCTTCTCTGTTTTCAGTGTGTGTGTGTGTGTGCAGCATATTTGTTTATTCTCAGAGCAGATAAAGCAGAAAGGAGTAAAATGGACTGTAACCCCCCATTAGCACACCCTAGTCTAGAGACTACAAAATGGAGCAGAAAGTACATGTCACACAGCTCCCTAGTCCCCTTTGGGTTGCAAAAGGCTCAAGTTTTATGTGGCATCAGTGAGATTTAACATTGTGGGTGCTGAATGGAGCCACTGTGGTTTGATCCTCTGGCTTGACCTGTTCAGCCTCCCATTTGCCATGTGGACATTCAGCACAGAAAAACATCAGCACAATGCCCTCAGGCCCTGCTTACAAGATCAAGAGCTAGCATCAGGGGGAAAACACACCCAGGGCTTCACAGACTCACAAGGAAACACAATCCCTGCTTCAAAGCATGTCAAAGGAAATAAAAAGGGAAGGAGGACATGAGGGTGAAGCGACCTGCCTGTAGTTACACACTGTGTCAGGACAAACATGACAATTTGCTCTCCTAATCCCCAGTCCAATGTGGCCTCCCTCCCCACCACTACTGAAATAGGATGATTATAATTTATGTTGGAAATGCTGCTTTGCAGCCACAGAGTTGTGTAGATACACTTATCAGTATGGATAGCTAAGCAAAAACAAAAAGAGCAAGCTGATCATATCAAAGAGAAAAAAAAGTGTTAATACAACTGTATGTAAACTGAATAGTCACAAAGTAAGAAGATAACCATTATGGCTCTGCATCAGATTGAATCTCTGTCTGTACCTAGTTTAGAAAGGAAGGGACTGGTGTCAGAGAGTAACACTGTGCTCTGTGAATATTTGCCAGAGTAATTTAATTAAGCACTGCTTTAACAATATCAAAGGAAAGATTCAGACTTCACCATGACCTTTACCATCCAGCAATATCAAAGAGATGGGATAAATTGAACAAAAATGAAATCCATATATATTTTATCTATCCATTTAGCTCAGGCAGACATCGTGTCACTTGCCCATCTTGTATTGTTGACAGCAGCAGGCTGAGTATCTTTTAATATCTAAAGAACAAATTGTTTTCTTGCAAACGTACTTCAAAAGTCCCAGTGATGCTCACTGGAAGTGTTCACATTTCTCCCTGGATACAAAAAAAATAAATCCCCTAATTGTTTTTCCTGTTCATGCATTTCTTTACCACTTATTCTTTCATTTAGGGCAATTTGTGGAAATAGGAAAGTGAATCATATTTATTTCTCATCCTATATCCTGTACAAAACTGGGTAGTCTCCATCTGCATACATAGTAATGTTTCTTGTGAATTGTGAGACAAATCAGTGGAAATCATGTTGACAAGAAGCTTGCACTGATGGTTCAATGATCCTGTTGCACTGTTAATGTTGTTTTTTTCCAGTCTGAAACTATTTTCTGATCAGTGCAAATTTTGATTGATAGATGAAGGTAGCCCTGATGTCAACAGTCATTTCTTGTAGAGGCTGGAGCTGTGACTGTTGCTGCCAGATCTGGATTTGACCTGAATTGCTCTGTATTTATATCTTAAGTTTAATTGTGCTTGGGTCTTCATCCTCTCTTAATTTCCTTTACTTGTCTGAAATCAAGTAGATTGTTACTTGCACAGCTGCAAAGGCAGTAATAACAGTAAATACATTTTTTTTTTTGTGGAGAAGGTCCACATTTCTCAGCTCCTAATACACCAAGAAAGATGAAAAGGCCAGAAAACTTGTTCTGCTGTTAAAATGACAAGATTATGGATATTTTCTAAAATTATTACAAGAGAGGCCTGGGATTCACATGTAATATTTAAAGCACATCCAACATACTTTAGGCACTGCATTATTAATGTCAGATGAAGTATATTCTGCAAGTATTTATTTACAGCTGTCCAGTGTTAAAGCTTTGAGTGGGTATTCCTACCCTTGGCTGTATATCCCACTGTGGCAAACATCTTGCTCCTTCTCAGGGTAATGTAACCTCCCATTTTTCTAGTTCAGACTTTCTGACCTTTCATTCTTTGGGTTCTCTCCTGGTCAGAGCTACATTTTATATAGTTGGTCAAGAAGGAACTTTGTGTAATAGCAGCATCAGCAAAAATCAGCTGGGCCAGCCCCCAAACCTTTACAATTCCCTCACCACCATGATTCAACGAACTGGCATCACAGCACTATCACTTTATCTAGTTAAAGGTAATTTATCCCCTTCTTTGTTTTAGTTTTCACAGCCACAGTCTTTTACCTTGTAACATAACTTAAGATACTTTTCTTGTTAACCAGATTCTTTACTGCCTACTGCAGATTTTTTCTCAACATATGGAGAAAACAGTCTTCACACTTTTCTTTCCGTTCCACATCCTTCACATAACGGGTGGCTTAAACAGTTTGCATATGTATACACAATGGAAAGGGGAATCTGTGCTGACAGAGAGATGGCTGCTTTAAGCATATTGTTGAAGCAAATTTTAGAGAAAGTTCTAATTTTTTTTTTTTTTTTTTTGGTAAGGTTTGCAGCTGATTTTAAAGCCAGATAGTATTAACTTCCTTATAAAGTGAACTCACAACCACTGGAAGCTCCTCAGTCATTCTGTTCTTGCATTTCATCCACAGATGAAGGAAAAAACAACTGAGATCACTGTGCCAGGCACAGCAGAAGAAGGTGCTTAAATTCCTCTGTAGCAGAGGCTCCCAGCATTGTATGATCCCTTTACACACTCACAGCAGAGGGACACAGAAGCTCTATGGACTTACAAAACCACACTGAAAAGAGAACTACTGGTGCACTTGTTCCGGAGGCTATCACAGGGCACACTTAACATTGACTCTACTGCAAAAAAAAATATGTCAAATTACAGAATGGAGAATAACTAATGTCATACTTCTTAGTGCCCATTTGTCCAAAATAGTTTCTATTTCCTGTCTCTTTTTTCTTCACATCAAATTTTTTGAAGACAGAAATACTATGAACAATGTTCATAGTATAGTTATGGCAAGTTGGTGTATTCTAATAATCAAGAGTTCTTGGAACAACTGCAAGGGCTTTGAAAAAATGATGAACTAAAACTTAAACTGAACTGAAACTAAACCTCTGAAACTTTTAAGGTTGTTTAAGGAAGGACAAATGAATAGGTATTTTGATGATAGAATTTAGGTCGATATAATTTTTCACTCTAGCTGTAACAAAACTTTGTTCTGGATTATTCAGCCTCTCTGGTTTTGTCACAGCCTTCGTATGGCATATGTACCACAGTATCCTGATCAGCAGGTAGCATCTGTCTTCAGTTTTGTTCTATGTAATTTGATAAAAGTGGAGCTCATGCAAAGACAACTAATTGGGGAGCTGAATACACAACCTACCACCCACCATGTGTCATTACTGGAAATAACTCCACAAAGAAAACACATTTGGAGATGAAAACCTAAACTAGCTTTAACTCCTCATAGCATTCACTGTCACATTATCACTCAGTGATTTGGGATGCTTTTCAGGACACACACACAAACCACACACCCCCTGTGGAGAAGAAATTGGACCTAAAGGCATTTTGAGTAAGGGAACTCTGAAATCCCATAGCTGTCTTAGTGCAGACTTTACACTGACTTCAGGAGTGGGACAGCTTGGCAGAAAGACCTGGGCAGAGCACAGATACCTCCCCTCTATAACATTTAGTGTTATGACACCAAATATGATTATTGAACCAAAAAATTTAGTAAAAAGGTGCGACTTGGCCTGAAAATACTTGAGGCACAAACATTTAATAAGCACAACAATTCCCTTGCTAGGACATCACGGGATAAAAGAGAGACATGACATTGGAATAAGGGCAGGAAACTAGGCATAAAGGACCTGGTGGCTACAGTGTCTCCTCTCTTCAGCTTCCTGAAGAATGATAGAGGAAGAGCCTTATGGTTGCTAGAAAAACTCACTGCCCCAAGACAACTTCCTTTGAAACTGCTGAGAAAAGTGGTGGCCACCCTTGTTCTTTCTCCTTGGCTATGACAGACACCCCTCTCAGACATCTGCAGGGCACTGCATGCCTAGGCAGGTTTCACCACAAGGAAATAACAGGTGTTTACAGTACTCATGAAAGAATCAAAAGAAAAAAAACATCCATATCTGGCTTTTACAAAAACCATCTGTATAAGGACCTATGTACCTGCATCCACGTCACCTTCAGTGATGCTACCAGGACAATTTATCCTACCAGAGTCAGCATGTCATACATACAGAATCACAGAATCATCAAATAATTATGGTTGGAAAGGACCTCCTAGATCACTGAGTCCAATCATACCTAAAAAAAAAAACAAAAAACAAACCAAAACACCACACCAAACACAGTCCTCTACATTCCTGCTCTTAAAGCATGTCCTGAAGCACTTTGTCAATTCGTTTCTTAAATGCTTCCAGGATTGGCGATTCAACAACCTCCCTAGGCAGGCTATGGCTTCAAATTAGCTGCCAGAACTAGCACCCATCCTGACTTTGAGAGCATCACTCACCCAGACACCCCTAAAGTCCAACCTCATAGCTGTAATTAGGTCAGATTCCAGTTCATTCTCTTTTGCCCATGTTGATTCATCTCAGCAGGTGTATTTCCACAAAATATTAGGAAACTCTTAATGTGGTTATTTCCCTTTGCTTGTGTTTTTAAATGGGATCAGTGTGGCAGTTTAAGATAGATGACTGATTTTATTGCCACCTGGAGAATCCCTCAGCACTCTCCCTCCTCCTGGTTTACATATATGACTAAATTACAATATGGGATGAGTGGAAATGTGAAATTTTTATTTTAGAGGCAGTATCACTAAAATGTCTTTAGAAGAATCCAGAAGAACAGGATGTCATCTATTTCTTTTGGTCTTATCATTTTACGGTTACAGAGGTATAATGTGATATGGCTGAAGCCATTGCAAAAGGATATATCCTTTTCTCTGCAGAGATTTGTTTCACAGAGGACCAGCCCCACGGCCTTTAGCACTTTGAGTGATTGCTGATGTATTGCTGAAGATCTGGACACTCAAAATAACTAGAATCACTCAAAAAAGGACATTCAACCTTTAGGGAATTATTTCCTTCTCTTGCCCACTCAGATCTTTGTGTTTAGACACCGCTTAGATGTCATATCAATTTTAATCAAGAACTTTCTGAAAACTCAAAAGGTCTACATCTTTTTTTTCACCATTACCAGTGAAACCCTTCAATGACCTGCTATTGAAAGAAGCTAGTTAAGCAGGATTTTCCATTCTTCCCATTACTTAGATATTTACCTCCATTATTTTGTCTCTCAGCAGTTTCCATAACTCCTAACATATCTTGTCCATTTAATGCAGTTAGAATTCAACCGGAGTCTCCTAAATCAAGGCAATAAAACCACGTCTCACTGTAACTTTTAACCTATTGCAGAAGCTCAACTTCTTTCTCAAAATTTTTATTTTCCTCCACTTAACTATGGTATATTTAGTGCTTATTTTCAAACATTAAATGCTTCAGCTCAAAAGTGCACTGAGCAAAAAAGTCATGTGCAAGGCTTGTTCAAGGCTTTCTAGCATCACTCAAAGGAAATCCTAAGAATTTGTGACACACTATTTTTCATGAGGAAGAAAAACAGACAATTGTGGATAATTTAAATCAAACTACTTTGAAGATTTTTGAACACCACAATTCTAATTTTGTAGTCATAATTCTCACTTTACAATGTACTTTCCAGAAGCCAAAATGAAAATTTTAAGAGTTTTGAATACATGTGGGTGTGAAAAACTTATCAAGAGAAACATGACTTCTTTACTGATTTCTAGATGATACACTCACATTTAAGAGCTGGATTTTTCCATCACCTTGCTTTCACCAAGCAGCTGAAAACACAAAATAAAAAGAAATAGGACAGTAGAGCTCTGTGATCAAGTAAATGATGTGGAAATATGTGACTTCATAAATAACATGATTATTTTGCAATTAGTTAGAGCTAGGCAGAGAGGAAGGTGAATGTTCATCACAGTGACCATTGTGAAAAGCCAGTATGACCAATGGACTTCAACACTGTGTGGGAAAGTGTTTCCAGTAGCTTCTAATTCCTTTTCTTTTGGTTATGTTCAGAAAGTTTCTGATGTAATATTTTTTTTATTGGCAAATGTCAGTTATGCAATCTGAAACAGTTCACAAGCAAGGGTTAGTTTCAATATATTTCCCTCCACACATTTCTGACTCACACAAAACACTGAAATTAGCAAACATCTTGTTTGCCAAGAAGTTTCATTTCCTGGTCTAATAGACTGTCAGTATTTTCAAAATGACTGAAATTAGGATCTTCACTGATACAGCATGAAACGCTCAGTCACTTTGGATTTTTCCACTTCCAATTTCATCCAACTTCAAAATTATTATTTCTAGAATTTTACAAGGCTAGGAAGCCCATATCCTGCCAAGGTGCAGTATCAGGAATTCCTGTCTCCAGCCAGGTGTTCCTGAAGAGAACATGTATGCTTTTGCAACACACTCTCACTTAGAACTGAATATGAATTCCTTGATATTTTCCTCCCACACTGGAACCTGATGGTTATTTAGCACTAGAGATTCAGGTTCTTTTGGGCACTTTTTACCCATGTAGGTACATATAGTTCAGGGCTCAGGCATCAGGGAAGATAATTAGATGAGAAATGTTGTATTCTGCCCAGGATATAATGGATATAACTATAATGGACTTGGATCTAACTTTGATATCAAAAAAAGGGAAGGAATGAGCAGCAGGTGACTGCACAAACTTCGGTTAAAGTTTATAACCACTTTAACATCTCTGATAAGCCTGTGCCTGTGCTATACTGGCTAACTTGCATCTCTCTTGGCAGTTTTAGCCCTGACTTCCTAGAAACAATCTTGTCTGTACTGTGTGCCTGTGAGCCAAAGACATTTTACAATAGCAGAAAGTGAATTGCCCATGGTAGCAGTATTTCTGCTGGGAGGACTAGAAACGTAACGAGATATCACATATCTACCAACACCCTGAAGGGACCTCTCATATCACTTTCATTTTACAATTCCTTAAGATGCTCTCTATAAAAAGGCCATAACTTCTTGGAAACCCCAGGAGACTGATGACCATTAGCAACTCTATAAAAGCAGAAGTTCAAATGGCATCTTTTTTACCAAAAATAAACAACAGATGTTATAAGTGATCTGGACCAGCTTGGCTTTATGAGGACAAAGCCACAGAACCATGCCTGTCCTTTCTTCTGCCCACCTCCAACCTTTCCTGTGACTCTGAAATCAAAGTAAGCAGAAGTGGATTATCCCAAACTAGGAGCAAACTTGGGAGAGGTTGCATTTAAAAAGCATATTTTCTATTCCGTTTTCTCCTTAAAATGCAGGCTGGAGTCCTCTGTGGGGAGGACTGTGAGAGTGGCATCTCACTGGATATGTTCACCAGAACAGATGTTGGTCTTGGGCTGGGTGAGGGAGCAGGGAGTTGCAGGCTCCTGTTAACAGATGCTAGAGCAACCCCAAGCCTGCTTTAACCTTAGCCCAGGAACTGGTGCCCATGCTTTCAGCCCCATACCAACTGTAGGGAGGGTTGAACATGGCAGTAAAGAAGAACATGGCTTAGGAGTTTGCACAGGGGAAATTGGAGGAGACAGCTTGGCTGAGTCCAAGTGGAGCACGCTAGTAGCATTATTCAAATACTAATAACAGCTGCTGGAAATTTGGAAGAGCCAGCCAAGTGGAAAAATGCCCTGTGCATCTGCCCTTTTGTAGCCATGTGCCCAACACATATACTGTCTATGCCAGGAGCAGTATTCCCTCTCTGCAAGGCATTACAGTTGGCATGGAAGCCTACCTGGATCACTGCCGGTACCTGGCAAGCATGCTGCAGAGAGCAGTTGTTCTCCAGTCCCTCACCTCACCACATTCACTGAAACCCTTCTGACAATACCAGCAAATGGCCTGGGGGAAATGTGGAAGTGATGATTTATTCCCTCTTCTCTGGACTGAGTAACACAAGGAACTGATGAGTTCTTACCATTTTCATAGCCCTCATGGGTATAGATGTAAATGTATTAGGGTAAGTAAAATGTTTCAGAGAATTTAGCCCCTCATTGGCTACTGCATTTGTCTCCTGCAGCTGGTTGCAATGATAAAGTTATTTAGGGAGGGGCCATCAGCTCTCTGGATGGATTAGTCCACAGATGC
Source organism: Corythornis vintsioides (assembly GCA_025447755.1). NCBI lineage: Eukaryota > Metazoa > Chordata > Aves > Coraciiformes > Alcedinidae > Corythornis > Corythornis vintsioides. Next base: position 83,382 of record JAOEGS010023356.1, read on the forward strand.
TACACCAAAGGCATATGTAGATGTGCTCCTTTCACTTCAGTTCATTCAAACTTCTGTTAAACTGGTTGTCTTGGGAAGCAGACTGTGATAGTCACAAAAGCATGTGCACCTCACTTCATGCTACACACCTTAGCAGGTCTGTTGATGGGCTTGTTAAACAAATCTTACTGTTAGGGGCTGCAGTATTCTCAACACTCAGGCCAGGTGGGTTAAAGTTACCTTAGAGATGTTTATAAGCTCTGTATTCATGGCAGCGTAGACATACTCTGAGATTACACACTGATTGCTGCCAGAAGGTGGGAGAGAAGCAAACCACAGCAATAGAATCATACTATCCATCTAGTGTGTTATGTCCATCTACCATCCATTATCATTGTATTAACCTGTTTTATTGCAGTCATGTCAACAGTTAGGAAGGAAATTATCTTTTTTTTTTTTTTTTTCTACAAATTTCCTACAGGCACAGAAGAGATTTCTATTGTTCCAGGCTCCAGTGAGTTTGCAAGTGAGGCTTATCAGACAAAAAGAGGGCAAGGGGAACTGTTGGACATCAGCAAGTGGCAGTGGAGGACAGAAAGAAGCAGGAGTGAATGTAGAACTCCTAAATCTTAGCCATAAAGATGTCAGCTCCTCATCTCTGATCACTGCATAGTGGGCTAATGACCCTACATATTAGACTGCAGCAGAAGACTCAGAACTGAAAGCTCCTGGATGATCTTTTTTTCATTTATATTTCTCTTCTTGGTGCATAATTACAAGCACCTCCTATGCATTCATCACATGTACCACAACTCCTGGGGAATGACTAGGGTTTTTTTCAAAGAGAAAACAGTACAGAAAAGAACTTTTCCACTTAGAAATATACTGCTCCAAAGAATCGTGGCTGTCATTTAAAAGCTATTTATCATGTTAACATTTTTCCAGAAGAATGTTTAATTTAGCAATTTGGAATGTTAGGACAATTGTGAGAAATAAATAAGCATGCCAGCCATAAGATCCAAAATCCACTATGATTTCAGAACATATGAAAAGAAATGTATTTTAAAAAATCCCGGACATGCAAAATAAAAGATTCAGATTAAATTCTCATAGCTGTAGGGCTTTTGCTTGCTATTCATGAGAGCTATGGAATTTGTTTCTACTTGACATCAGAAATGCAGATTCAGTGAATTCATTTAAGACAAAATTGAAACCTTATCTTTTTAGGCTGGCTTTTCCAGTCTTAAATACAGCTCAGTTTTAAAGCTCCTAGATATTATTTTATGTATAGCTATTTGAGATCCTTTGTATTTTCTGCACTATACACATTTAATTTTATTGTATTTATTTCATGTGCATCATAAAATAAAAAGAAAAATAGTTCAGCAATGACAAACTGGATAATGGGAAAGGTAGCCATTTGTTAAAGCAAAAGGATAAATACAACAGAAATGGAGGGATACCTCTAAACCATGTTCTTAAATATGAAGAAATATTTTGTGAATGAATGAATATACCATGGGGATTTCTACACCCTTTTTAAGATTCCTGAACTTTAAATGGCATCTACACTCCTGTGCAACATACAGGGTAGTCTAAGTGCACTTTCTTGTGTCAGCTATATATATGGGTAGCATGCTGAGTGACATCAGACGGATCATTGTCCTTTCACTAAAACAACAAGTGATAATAGCTTCTGACAAGTTATTTAAATTACATTCCATGTTTTCTCTTTCAGGAAAACATTTCCTCTGTGTCTGCATTTGCAACAGTCCATCAGTTCCTATCAGTTCCCTTTAAGGGTGCAGGACTACTCAACTGGATACTCTGCCACTAACAGCACTGGGAGTCTTAAAATGAAAAAACAAAGTACATTTTCTGCATGAAAACTTTGAACTTGTGGAAATAAAGTCTGAAAATGACAGTGGCACTAGTAATAATAAAAAACATCTAAGGTCTTTACTAGGATAAATAGACATTGTTCTAGTTACTTCATTTTAATCATCCTACTCCAGCAAGGAATTTGGCTTATAATTTGCATTATAAAACCCCAACATCTTCTGATATTTATAATTGATTTTGGTACAGGGTCATCAAAGGAATGCAGAACAAAAATTGAACAACTTCCTTAAAAAACATTAGCAGAGCTAAATTATATCATGAATATGAACAAAAAGCACAGCATTCAGACAGCAGAAAATGAAAGGCAGCTGGGTACAGTCATAAGAGAGATCAAGGTGCAAAAATATCCGTTCAAATATTCTAGACCTGACTTAAATATTCATCAGCTTGTTCTTCCATATTTTACAGTTCATTCATCTGTGACTTAAGGGTCACATGATAGCAGGCATGGACTGAATTAGGAAACCCATCTTTTCCAGCTTTAGACTCAGCTTTGCATGAGAATAGCTGAATAGTGCTTCCTCTTTCCCTGGGTTTCCCAAGCTATGCAATAGGGATAATTATAATTATCTTCCTTTTTAAGATGACTTAAGATCTGTAATGGAAAAGTGCTCTTTTGGAGCTTAGATAAGGTGAAGTTGCAGGCAACTTTCTCATTCCTTGACTCCGTTATTCTTTTTACCTGCACAGTGTCAATCTATGATAGGTGTCCTTTGGAAACTCATTTCTTTTATATGACCCCAGGTCTCTTTAAGGTCTGTGTCTTTTCATTTAGTTCCCCTGTGAGTACCCCTTGTGCAGGTAACCACTGGGCATGTTCCTATGCAGTTACATTATTTCCAGCTGTCACTGACCTGGTCAGACCCTTTTGACACACTTGTATTTTGATCTGGGATAATGACCTGAGTTGTGCCATCAGACAGGGAAATGTATTTGGTTTGTGATTCAGATTTCGTTTTGGAGTAGCTGAAAGACAGCCACTACCAGGGCTGTTTTTAGAGCAACCCAGTTGTGACAATATACTCTTTTTAAGCCAGGTACACAACCTTCAGATTTGGTGGAATCTGTGTACAGCCTTCCCATATTTGCATGGGCCTGAAACATAGTAAAACTCATTCCTACTGTCACGCTCCAGTCTAGACCACCTTCTGTTCTTGGCACACATAATAACTATTTTCACTGCATCCTTGTCAACTTATTCTTTCAGGAAATGCATTCTATTTTCCATTAAGTCCTTTTTGCATAAAGTAATTCTTAGATCTAGTAGTCTGCCAGGTTTTCTTTATCCTTGACTGACCTTTGCTAGGTTTGTGTTTAATGCCTTGCCCATCAGTTCCATTGCTGTTCTTAGTGAGGGCAGTGCTTTCCAGGAAGAACAGACACAGCACTACAAGCAGCCACTTAACTAATATCATGATGAGATCTATGCAGTGCCAAAATCTTCAGCTTTGATCTTAATAAGAAGTCCCTTGGATTCTTCTGTGAAGGTGAAATACTTCAGGTTTCAAGTCAGATTCTCAGCCCCTGCTGTGGATGGGAAGGGCAGAATCTGGTGCCTGGGCACAGGTCTGTGGCAGAGTGAGGACCTCCACAGCTCATCATGCCAAAATGCCTCCATTCACCCAGGGCTGTGAAGCCTCTATGGCACTATTCAGTACAAGAAAAGTCATCTGAATCAGATCTTACAAAGTGCATTCTAAATTTAAAAGCTCTGTTGTTTTGATGAATTCACTGGAATCCTGATTGCTCCCAATGTTCACAGAACTGTAAGATCTAAAAGACCTTACTGTCTAGCACCTTGTGTCACATAGCCTTGTGAATTTTATCCAGCTGTTCATGTACAGAGCCCACGACTATTCCAATGACCAAGAGTTACAATAAGCACTTCCAGGGTTTATGTATTGTTTTGAAATGAAGACAATACAAAAACATCTAAAAGAATGTAAATTATATCACTGCTGAGAATCTGAAAAGCAAAGTGATGATTCCTTGTCTTTGATCTGCCTTGTTGTGTATTATTATATTTCTGAACTGACAAAAAAGATGTTCTTTTCAAGGCACCCAAATGTCTGAACTGTTTAAGATTTGTCGCCTTGAATCAATTCTAGCTTCATATACTGCATCTTCACAGGCATTATATCTTCAAAATCAATTCCATTTCTCAACTAATTGTTTAAAAGCCATGAGCCATGACTTCATTCCCATGTTAAGGAAGTATCTGTGGCACTCCCAATTAAAACAAAAATATTTACAGTAGGAAGCACGGTTCACACAATGGTACTGACAACAGTAAACGTTTCCAAGTGCAGATCTTTTGCCTTTGCACATGCACAAAACAGCTTTTTAAAGGCTGAAGGGCCCATGTTAGAAAAACATACAGTACCTACTTCAACAAGAGAATCAGACATCATTTATAATTCATGTAAGTATATTGAAGTTTTCTGCTGCCATCCAAGAAAGATGGTTTCAAATCTGTGGAGTGCAATAAGCCAATATTCTGTGTAGCAACTTCTATATATCTCACATAGATTTTACTCAGGAGATCATTTCTATACTGAGGTCTTCACATCTACAATATGATACATTCAAAACCATCACTTTCTCTACATATCTATCAGTGTTAATTTGTCAGTTTGAACTCCGTGTTATTTTCATAAATGCTTTAGGGACGCAGATTAGTTGAAGAGATAGAAGATAGAGTTAAATGTAATCTGAGAGTAATCAGAAGTACCATGAATAGTTGTCTCAATATTACAACGATTTTTTTTTTTCATTTCCAATATAATACCCAAAGAGAAATAAGTAATAGCTCTGGCCAGTTCCTCCTGCAGTGATGGGCCAATGCAAAACTGCTGCATATAATTCAATTATTTCCTACAACCACACAATTTAAAAGCCCAACAAGTGAGCTGCTGAGCTAAGGGAAGTTCGTTACAGTTCAACCACAAACAGCTCAGTTCTACTTAAAGATGGACTTAGATTCTATTTGCCAGTGTGAGAAATTTGCACTATGACTGCCTGCAAGGCACTGAAACACTCTAAGACATCTTTGGATCCCCAGAGCAATTCTGTTTTCAGCTCATTCTCTTAATTCTCCAAAGCATGTAGTCTCTTAAATAATCCTCTGAAATTTTAGGACTTACATTATATGATCGTGTCTAATGTATAAAATGCATTTTTACACTTTGGTAAAAACTCCCAGAGAACTTGATTTCTAATAAAATTTGCCTCCATCTCTGCAGCTGGCAGTAGTATTTAGCAGAGAGCAGAAAAGGCTGAAGACTGTATAATGCACCACAAATGACTTTATTTGCTGTCATATACTTAAAACTGTTTTGTTCTGCTCTTGACTAATTTGTGAAGCAGTTTATTTCAGATACCGAAGCTGCTTGTTCTGCATGGTTATGAAAACTAAACAGAAGCAAGTATCCATTATTACCTAAAAATAATGAATGCAGTAGAGGCAGACACTGGGGACCCAAGGAGGTGACACTAATGTTCAACATCTTGAAAACAGTAGCATATCAAATTATTGATGCAAAGCATTTGACGACTGTCTTTAAGAGGCAGGGACATAGTCTGTCTAGACATGATCAGATATCAAAGTCTACGAGTTTTGCAATCTGATCATTTTGCTTCCTTTTTACTAAGGTAAAGAGGCGCCTGTCAGCATTTGACAGGCTGCAGACACAATGATTATAACAACAATAAGAATAACTGCTCTCTGTAGTACTATTATCCTCTGAATAACTTTGTTGGAGGAAGTCTGTTGCAGTTTGTTTATTTGTTTGGTTGGTGGTTTGGTTGGTTTTTATCTCTGATGGAGGGTAAAGTCTGTATATTGTGTGACCCTTTGTTAGTGCTCCCATTAGACAGGGATTTAGATACAGATCCCAAATTGATCTCAAATCACAGTGGAGAGACTAAGTGGCAACATCTGGAGAAGCTGAATTGGAATATATTCCAGATCAGTCAAGTTGTTCTTTTTTGAATTGGATTTGGTGGGTAAAATCTGACTTAACCCTTCATATGCACTAGAAAATTTCTGCAAGCTTCTCATCTCATGCTTGTTTAACAGGCTGCAGGCACAAAAATTATAACAGTAACTGCTCTTTTTTGCAGAAGCTTATGATAATAGATTTTCCAGTGGTACACTATATATTTAACATATGCCAATAGCAATTTTAGGAATTGCTGTGTTCTTGTTTTATAATTCTAATTCAATATATCTATCAGAGTTGCTTTTTACCCCAGATTGTGCTTTTGTCAACAGAAAATAGCAATATTTTCCTCCAAGAGAAACTTTCAGGTCAAATAAAAGTTGAGATACGTAGGAAACATGTGGTAGCAGAAACTATGATTAGGGCATTTGGTTTAGTCTCTTTTTTTTGGAACCAGATTGTGTGGGCAGCCCCCATTAAAGCATATGCAAGAACAAATTCCCAACTCAGTATTAATGTTTGATTTGATTTAGTCAATGATGCTGATGTCATTTGGGTGAATACCTATGAGAAAAATAGGATAAGACAGCTACTTAATGGGAGATTAAGCGATTCCATGTGAAACGTCACAACTGTAGTTCAAAGAATTAGAACGTGTTCTGATTCCTGAAACCAAAACTGTCAAAACTATGCTCTATAATTTTATTTTATATTGTCATCTTCAAGCTTTCAAATGTCTCTTAAGTAATATCATCATATGATGCCGCTTTATGACATTTAACCCTCTGGCTTAAAATACCAAGTCTGCATCAAGTGCTGCTGTCTCACACCTTGACGTTAAGTCACATACAGAGATTTTGAAAGGCTCTGAAGCCAGACTGTGCCCAACTGCTATTTATCATCACTAGGAACTGGATTTCTAACTCAACACCTCTATGAAGGCTGATCACCATACTAGTGAAACAGTTTCCATATTGCAGAAATAAAATCATTGCCTGTTATCAAGAGGCTTTAGAGAATTGGTCAGTAACCATTTTTTTCACAACAGCCAGTGCAAACTTGTTGTAGAAAATCAGAAAACTAATAGGGAAAGACTTTCCATAACTCACCTATAAAAAGTTATTCTATTCCTTGGCTTCAGAAGGCTTTGGGGGTTAACAAGACAGTTCATGCTTTGCAAAATCAGTACCCTGTTGTGTTGGGCATTAGATGCACACATAGTAGGAACACAGTCTTATCCTTACAAAGTTAACTACATAGATAGATGAGAAAACATCTTATTGTTCCATTTCAGAGCAAGGAAATCAGGGCCATTGTCTGAAAACTGCAGCAGAAGCACTAAAGTAACCCCTCTTCTCTTCAATGTGAACAAATCATCTTCCTTTTGCATGAAGTGAAGGAAAACAGCAAAAGCTGTGAAGGCTGTAATTATTTAGGCAATAGGGGTAGCACTGAGGAAAAAGAGCAGGTACCCTGTGAGTAATCTTGGCATTCAGGCCAAAGGCTGACAGCTCCAAGAACTACAACCCCTAAACTCCATGGGTGGTGCCTTGAAGCAGAACTAAAGCATGTTACTTTATCTGAAATATGATGTGGTCAGCACTCCTGTGCTGCAGGTGAACTGAGCTCTTAAACCTCCACAGTTGTCATTTTTCCTGTAGAGTATCCATACAGACATTTAGGTGTTTAAATGTGCAGTGGGCTGTGTCTGATCCAGAACTGTTGTGAATTCCCACATCACCCACAGTTACTGCCTCATGGCCTGGTTCATACAGCAGCACAGATGTCAAATGTGCTCCAGCCCCTGCTGGGAGTTAAGAATTTGAAGCAACAAGCCCCAGGATTAATGGGAATGTTCAGGGAACCCAGATGAATCTAGTCCCAGGTAATGCCCCAGCCACAGAGCGTGCAGATGGAGAGGTTACAGCACGAACCCACTGCTCCACTCCCACTGTGCCAGCCAAGCCCCTCTAATGTAGACCTGTGTTTGGTGCCTTTGCACATTTTAATAAGCTGTTGTCTGCACATCTAAACCATCAAATGTTTTTGAATTGTGTCCCTCAGAGTGTAGTGCTGGTTAACCAGCCTTTAGATTGCTGGTATTCCTACTTAACTGAAGGTCAGTTGTGCTAGTGCCCAAACTATTTCTCTCCTTCTTGCTCCACAGCCTCAATCCACTCTGCATTTCTGCTATCTCCTGAACTCTTGATCTGTATTATGAATAATGACAGATAAGCAGATAACATTACCAGGCTGCCCTACATCCATCTCCAGAATCTGGTGAACTTTTGCTTATGTCAGTAGAAAATTAATGGAAAAAGAGCCTTTGTCCCTGTGGAAGTCTTCATTTATTAACCCCTTTTTACTAAAAAATGCACATTGAACCCCAGAAGGGAGGGTTCATCATACAAACTTTACAAGACAAATGAGTCATTACTTCAAAAGTTAGTTAACAACATTGCACACAACTGGCCAGAAATGTCAGTTATTAGGGAGAAGGGGCACAGGATATTTTATGTAATCACAAACGTTGCTGAGGGGCACTTATGTTTGAGTCTTTCTGACAACATCTACAACACTCCAATTAAACTGCCTGGGCATAGAGGAATTGCTTCTTGCTACTGCAAAATAGCTAGCAGAATTACAAAAATGGTGTATCAGAAAAAAATGCAGTGTATTTTCAAGCTTTTGAAATGTCACACTCCTGGGCACCAATTTATCTGAGTTACATGGCAACATTACAAATAGCCAGCAAGTCTTACAGGGCCATTTTTCACAATAAAAATACTTTCCTAACTGCTATTTTAGTTCAGTAATGATTGTATAGATCTGTTTATTATGCATTTATATTTTTCCCTAAATAATACCTTACTCTTGGCAACGTACTGAAACAAAGTGTATAGTAATGGGGCCAACCACTTGCTTCAGTGTAAAAATATTTTTGACTTCAGGAAAAAAAGAAAAGAGAAAAAAACTATGAAAACCTCGTAATAAATCCATAAAGAAAACAAAGAAATCCTTCAGCTATTTTTTCTAATTTAATATCACTTCCACTTCTATCTGTTGTCTTCAGGATAATGGCCATTATGATCTTAGTGAAAAGATTACATTGATTGCAGAGTGCCAGGAAAGCTATATTAAAGGTCAATAAGGAAAAGTGGTATGTCTCTCTGCTGGAGCTATGATTCAGCCTCTTGAGACCCCTTCTTAAGATATTTCCATTGTTTTCTCTTGTATGTAGAAGCACAGATAAGCTGCCACTTTTACAACAGCACAGGCAAAACCACAGGGAATCCAGCTCCTAACTGCTTTAATGCACCTGTGTTGTACAAGTTATAAAGCAACAAAGAAACTATTAGATATGGAAGTCCCAGTTCTTGAAGACTTCCTTCATTAGCCCAAAGATAGCTGTTCCCAATGATACATGTCCTGCACCTGGATAAAGTAGCTGACTGTAAGGGCTGAACTTGGGATTCCTAGCCCAAATTAATACACTGTAGTGTTACAGAAAAAATATATTCCTATATATCTGCCTAATCCTCAGTTCAGAGAAAAGTCACAGAATGTTAGGTGTTGGAAGGGACCCTGTAAGATCATCTAGTCCAGCCCCCCTACTAGAGCAGGATGATCAAGTTCTCTGTGGCTTACCCATCTCTTGAAGGCACATAGCAGCATGTCTCCTGAAACATACACATCTGAATTTGGCCACTGAAAATACATTCCCTGTGGTACCAGAGATTGCAGCAGTGAGTTAATTACAGCCAAGAATGATGTTGAACCTTTTACAGCTATGCATCCAGAGCACCATTTATTCTCGTGATTGTCCTGGAGTTATTGAGTAACAATTATTAATAGCAATTTAACATGCAATTGACAACAGCTAACTAATTAATTCTCTTAACAAAGTGTATGCATGTGCCTTTTTCCACTGAGAAAATTTCAACTCTGGAAGGTCAGGATTTTACTTCAGTGGAACCTCTACTGTTCTAACTTCATTCTCTAATATATGTGCACACCTCACACAAGTACTTTCCTGATGTCAGGACTAACAGAGTTAACTGATTCTAATACACTGGAAACAGCATATTTACCTACAAATGGGATCAAATTTATATCTTCCCTGGTACTCACAGAAAAAAAAAAAAAGGTGGTAATTCCTATTTCTTGCTTAGAGTAGCCCCAAACCAACAAAGGAATGGGATAAATGTAGTTAATTTTCCTCAGACACTCAATGGAGCCTGCTTTCATCCAGCTTGAGCATCTACCTGAGTTGCCTGTGGTAAAAGTACAGTGATTCTACATACCTCCTGCAGTCCCTAAAAAAAGTTCTATATATGCAGATGATGGCTTAGTCTATTTCCGATCTGAATCATATCTGAAGAAGTTAGCATCTCTTCATCACCTATAGACAGAATCTAAAGGGAAGTAACAAGATAAACTGCACTTAAAATTAGAGGGTACAAACACCCACCCACTATGTCTACAGGCCAATTTTTTTTTTTACAAAGGGAGGTTTGGAAAATCTCTCCATTATGGTTCTCAGGGCAGTAACTTTCTAACAGAACTTGTTAAAGGAACAGCTCTAAGACTTTAAAAGAATTAATTGCTGCCAGCTTGCTTGGCAGTGAGAACAATGAAATGGTTGGAGTGTTTCTCATAACAGCAAATGGAAATGGTTTAGGGCTCCTTAGACTCCCCCTCTGATGTCATGCAGAGGTGAAGCCAGCAAAGATAAGTACTTTTTACACGGTAATAAAAAAAAGTTTAAGTATTAATAACTATTGTTCATTCTGTTGGCAGGATTTTAGTGCAGCACCCTTTGATTTTTAGAAGTATGATACTACAACCTGGAGAAAACAACATTTATGTTGACATAAAGCTATTCCATGCATATAATCTGAATACACACCTTAGCACAGACTACTCCGCTGGGTGCGTGTATCTATAAACTGAACTCTTTACAAATCTCTGGGAAGCTTCCAGATTAATTAGCAAATAAAACACATGGAAAACAGTTCAGTCCACAGTTTTCGTAGTTGAATAACATTCTCTTAGTAGTCCAATTTTATTTCTGGTTCTTAACTATATTTTAGGAATGGTTTGAGGAATTATGGTTGTTGCTACAGGGAAACAGTGGGCTCAAGAGGAATCTTGGGAAGAGCAAAAAGAAGGATAGAAACCACAAAAACAGGTTACTGGCTGTTTTGCAGGGAAATATTCATGTGAATTCTACTACACACTGAGGGGCTACCAGAAATTGTTTTCTAATATATCTTCCTAAAGTAATTTCTCTATATTTGTGACTTCTTTCTTCTGTTTTGCAGGGGGAATATCTCTGTGCAGCACAAAGGAAGAAGCTAAAGTCAGGATTACGTGAGGAACATGCAGAGAAGAACTGACCTGCAGAATTGTCTCGTGGCTTTGAGCTTCTGAGCAGAAACCTGAGATCATTCAGAGGGATGCTGAGCTTGGTATTCTGCAGACACCAGCCTGTTCACACCTGGGACAGTCACCAGGTCTTGGTATCGGTCTCTAGGGACAAAGGCTCTTCCCTGACTGGCAGTAGCATGCCTTAACTGATCTGCTGACCCACAGGAAAAGCCATTTAAACAACTATGTGGTGCCGAAGAAGCCCCAGAGGAGTTGCTTACACTTTCCTGCTCTTCTACCAGCTAGCTGTGAGGGATAGGATACAACTACGAACAACAACATGATAAACCTACCAGGAGAACTGATTCTTAACACTCAGCGATTTTTATTTCTTTGATCATAAAGAACAGGTAAAAACTTCCTATCCTAACCCAAAACCTCAAGTCTACAAAAGCAGACTCCTAAAGAAGGGTATTATATGGCTATTATATGTGTCATAATAGCACCTTAAAAATTTCTTTCATTGTGATAAATGGACCAAGTCTAAACTGTCCAATTGCCTGTGCCAGTTAAATCAGCACCAATCAAACATGTAACCCATCTTCTACAAAGTATTATTCCAAGTAAGAATGTTACAAAATAGTAGAGGTTCTTTCTTCTTCTCAACACAAGTTTGAACTTCTACATTTCCATTCAACTCATCATTCAACTCACAAAGTCTAGAAGATAAGCTAAGAAAATCAGTCATGATAGAGACTGCATACTTCCTATCATTTGATGGGAAAGACATTGTTATTTGTTTTATTAAACAGCACATAATTAAAAGTCAATATGCAAGACTGTAATAGAATATGTGTAACTAGTCTTTTTTCTCAATGACAATGTCTAATTAATAGGAAATCAGTAATAAAATGTTTATTTTCAACGTTATCTCCAAAATGATTTGTATATTGTGAAAATCAATCCATATGGCTTTGGGACAGAAGATAAACATCCATAGGCAAGGTTCACGAGAAGGTGATCCAGCTTAGGCACTGAACTGAGAAGTGCTATTCAGGGAAGACAAATTACAGTTTACTTCTTCAGGTCTCTAGCACATTGTGCAGAAATGAGTTTAGTTCCTTTGAGAGTATCTGTCATAAGCAAGCAGGGAGGAATACCTTAATAGGCTGCGCCCATTTCATAATGCATACAAGACAGATGTCTCCAGAGGAGGGAGAGAAGGAGTCTTATGTTTAAAAGTTTCTGAGCACAAGCTTGTTAAAAAAGTTGGCAATCTAATGTAGAAACTAATCCACTCAATGAATTACCCGTGTTTGTTAGCAAAGCACCACTGATGTGAAGTAATTCCATTAATTATAACAATATGCATGCTATGCCATGCCCTGGTCTTCATTCGCTCTAGCAAGTACAGCAGCCAGCTTGTTTAAGGCTGACATGAGCCAGTGAGTGGCAGCTACCCAAATCAAAGGAAACAAACCCAGTAATCTTAAGGATTTTACTTCCAAAATAATTTAAAGAGAAACGGTACTTATTAGTCATAGTTCTTGACAGGAGCCGGCAGGAGAATATCAAGGGGAATCTACAGATTTAAATGGGATACTTCCAAATAATTCTTAGAAATGCCTGAAAACATTTCCAACAGGATTTGTTTATGCCAAGAAAAGCAGTCTTTTTCCCATTGTTGCTCAAGGTGCCAGGCGTGGTACGAGCTCACAGAGACAAGGCACAAAGCCAGACCCAACCAGCTCCTGTGTGGATTGGAAACAAGCTAAAAAGCCAAGCTTGATTTACAGAGCTCAGGCTGATATCTTGATCTGAACCTTCCCACTGCATGGGTCAGTCTGAAATCAGACTCCTTGCTCTGGATCTCTCCTGAGCTTGTCTTGGCTGGATGAATTTTTTTTTGTTGTTCTTTTGAGCAGAAATGAAGGGGTGATTTGACATGCAAACAGCACAGCTCTGCAGCAGCCAGCACATGAAAGATAAGAGACATACTGCTGTAAAGTAAGTACCAGAATTTGTTTGCATTTTGAGCACAACCATAGCTACTGAGTGTGCAGTGTTACAGCACCAGGCTAAAGGACAGGATCTCCTGGGAAGGGGCTACGGAGATGGGAGAAACCACAGGAACTGAGTAGGCAGATGGGACCTCCTTTGACAACCTGATTTCCTTCATATTACTATTTGCTAGTCTGCAGGACTGATGTGCTAATATTACACCAGCGTTAACCTGCCATTACAATACCTAAAGCCTAAGCACTTTCCAGACCTGCCCCCATTGTCCTGAAGTGACACAATGAAATGCAAGCCTGCCAGTGCCCTCAGGACAGGCAGTGTTTAAATTCTGTAACACCAACATCCTAAAATTACTCTAGAAAAAAATAATTTCCCTCTGTGACCATAGGTGAGCAGAATCCATTCTGGGGACATGCTGAATATACACATAGTTGAGCTTTGAAAATCTGCTGCCTGGGCCTGAGGTTTGGGGGGCTGGGTTGGGGGGGGGTGTCAGAAGAGAGAGTCAGCAGAGATGACTGATTGCCTACCCGAAGAGCAGAGGCAAAGCATTAGCCTCAACATCTGCCCTCCCTTTTTAGCCTTCTGAACATGCTACAGAAATTTGCACTGAGCTGTGAGATCCTTCCCACCTCCCCACAGGCTGCAGTTACACCATCCCTTGCAAAGACTTTGCAAATCTTCCTTTTCTAATAAGAGAGGAAGCAATTTATTCCTTCCCCAGCACAGGAGCAGGGGATGCTCACTGGTTTACTCTGTGGGCTGTGCATCTGTGCTCTCATTGAAGTTACAGTAGAAATTTCACCCTGCTGAAGTCATCAAAAGTTTGGCTCTGGATTTCACTCTGCAAATGACTGTGCTACACCCTTTGAAAGCACTGGTTTATGTTTCAGCATCCCTAACTTAGTAGAACAAGGAATTTCTAGTCTGGAGGAGATTATTTTACAAATGGATTAAGAGGTTTTAGTAAAACCTCCCTGTTACTTCATTAGTCCCCTCCACACACACACACAGATACTGCCTGAAGTCTGTGCCCACAAAGGGTCTTCACAAGACTTGCAAAAGCTCAGAGACAAAACTCTCACCACCTCTGCATCAGCAGGGAGTCCACTGCTGTGTTTGGCACATCCCTTCCACACCCCGCACGTCTGCCCAGTTGCACACTGACTTTGGGCACCCCTCCCAGGACAGGCCACACACCAGCAAGGTCTGCAGGGCCTCTCAGCTGCACTGAAGATTGGGCACCCCTATGATGTCCCCAATAGCCCTGAGAGAAGGTGCATCTTAACACCATGATCTATGTGCTATTATTTTCCCACTGTATAAAGCTGTCCATAAGCAATATTTTGGGAAAAAAAAGGTGTTTTTTTACTCTCTGAGATTCATTCAAAGTTGAATTTCTATCTCAAAGGTCCCCAGTTCTGTAAGCTGATCATTTTCTTATCCCATGTGTTTTGAAGATACCAGAAATTTTAAAACTCTAGGAAACTTGGTGAATTTTTATGGAACATTCTTCCTATCTGCAAGCACTCAACTACTTAAAGGAAAAAATATTTTTCAAATGTGTGCAGCAGTCATTTGGCATCTTTATGTTAAAATTAACTAATTTTATGGTGCTACCTCCTGGCTCCTGCTCATGACAATTTAGAGTTTGCAGTTACAGCCCATTATAAAAGGGGAGGGCTGCAAGAAGGTGTAACAGCCCATTTAGGATATAAAGCATTGTGCAGTACACAGATTTAAAATCAGGTGCAGTATAAGGTCAGCCTTGAATTGTATGTATAATATGTTTGTCAGGCACCCCATGTGTAAAACTGACAGGTCTAACCTAGTTGCCACAGGCTGTTTTATACAGTTGGGTATATTATGTCTCTTTGACTTCGGTGATGTACACTTGAAAAGAAAATTGTTTCATTTTGAGGAAACTTGGAAAGCCAGAGCCTATTGCACTAATGAAATACAATATAAACTTTCTAGTTAAAAAGGCTATTTGCAATTAATTAACATCAGCTCATGCCACAATTACATGCAATATGTACACATTAATAATAATAATAAAAGAATAATGAAGCTCACATAATCCAGTTTTCTTTTTATATATATTTGACACATGTAGAGTCTGGCTTGGCTTTGCTACGTTGGAAACGTGAGCTGAATGCTTTGGGCACTCCAGATTTCAGTGAGCTCTTGGTGCATGGTTCTGAGGGCAGTGCACAGAGCCAGCAGCTCACAGCTCTGTGTCTCCTGTACAACTCAAACCTCATGTTCTCTGCATGATCCTGAAGTGCACACTGCACCAAGAAAAGGGTCAAAATTCCTACTGATAATTTGAAGACACAGTTTGTTTCCCCCAACCACCACCATCTTGAGGAGCTGTGAAGCTGTGGCCCTGCCACCTCCCAGCTGATTTGATAATAACTTTTGTTGTCCCTGTTTTACATTTAACCTGCCCTAACGTGGGCAGAATAATCCGGTCATTGAGTGAAACATGAGCAGTCTGTGGCAGAGACAATTCTCTTGTACAAACTGAATTTAAACACCAGACCACTTCTCATTTACAGCAGTTGGGCCATTAAGAAAGCAAAGAACAGTGGAAAGAGAAAGGGTAGTTTCAAAGGGACATGATGAAGAAACTGAGGTACACAGTAGCTCTGTAGCTATCCAAAGTCATATAATGGTTCTGGGACAGAACCCAATCTACCACCTCAGTTGAATGCTCACCACATGAAGCCACCAAAACAAAATACAGGAGGGAGCATTATTTAAAACAATTACAGAAATGACGAAGTTGTAGGCTCTGAAAAGTCCTGAAAAGGACTGACCAGTATATACTGTCCCTTCACTACGCCCTGCAGCTTTCTCCCACAGACAGCTGTGCTCTTGCCACTCATTTCTCCCAAACTTTCTCATGAGAAATGGACAATTATTTATCATGCCATTGCACACTCATATAAAGTCCAGATCTCTGCAGAGCTTTTTTATGATAACTCTTGGGATTGAGATTCTCAACTGATGTGAAACAACACTCAGTAATGTCAAATGGAAAGACACCAATTTATATTGTCTGTGGATTTTGCAGCTTTGTTTCTTATATAAGTGTTCTCAATATCTCAATATCAGTTTCCTCCCTAAAAGTACAATTCCAATTGAATATTTATCATCCTTCTATATTTCTTATCTTCATTTTAAATTGGAAAATAAAATAACAAGCTGTCTGCAGAGTAATCAGTTGCTATAGTAAACATTACTTTAGCATACAATGCAGTACTTATCTCTGTTTTCTTTAATTAAATCTGTGGTATAGGTTGTCATTTGTCTATCCAGAATGAGTGTTCTTCTCATCACCCAAACACTTAACTCTACTAATTAACTCTTTGGTTTTAGAACAAATTAGGAAAGAGGTTAAGTTAGCCTGATTTTCCTCAGGTGGTTTTCTTGTCTCCCATGTTACTTCAGGACAGTAATTTTTGTCCCTTGGCACCACCGATGTGCAGAATCTGCATTACTGCTCTGAACCTGCACACTTCAGCAACTAGTTGTAATGATGGAAATAATACTTCTACTACATAAGAAAAGTCACTTTTATAAGCCTTATTCATCTTTTAATGAAAAGGAATATTCCAAACCTAATGTTTAACTGAATACATGAATTTTTAAGTTGGGAGGATCACATGCAGGTGCTATACATCACTAGTGAAGGGCAAAAGTATGAAGAGGATGCTCTCAAAATAAACATGAGACTGATTATTTCACCTATTTAAATAAATTAATATTTGGATCTGAATTGCTAAGGTGTACAGATACATAAAATAAGTATGTGTTAAAGTTATAGGTCATTGGTTCACCTGGACCACATCACTGAAAGATCCTTCTACATCAGAGAAAATGGTCAGTTAGGCTTATGTCAGTGAAGTGTCTTGTCCTACAGTCTGAGGAGAAAGGCAGTATGCTGTCTTGGGAATGTCTCCAGGAAAAATGTAGCCACAGACAAGTATTCCTACTATTGAGAAAGCACCTTGAAAGGAATTTTAACTGAAGGCTCCATGTATTAAAACCAGGCATTGTTCAGAAGCAAGACACCCAGACAACAGTACATAAGAACTCCCTTCAGTGAAGTCTTTCTGTTCTGCTTCAGAGAAGCCATTCAAAGAGTGTAACACTGTGCTCAGGTACACAGCCCAGAAGCTGCACTGAAATCAATGTAAATAAATAATGCCTTCAGCTATTATTCATATAGATTTAGGATCCCACTCTGCCCTCAGATATGCACAGACCTTGACTCAATATTACACTTGAAGCACAGTTTGTTGCTGAGCTCATGGCTTCCAAATGCCTTTGTAAACTCTGAATAATCAAAAATTGGACTATTAAAAGCAGTAACAACACAGCACCGGTTGTAAATATATTGCCTGAATTTTTGTCAATGTACTTTGCAGATATGATGTTTTCCTCTTGTGTAGCACTTAATAAGAGTTCAGTTAGTCTACAGAGTTAGTGTATATTCTTAGTCCAGAGACATGGAAAACATTGTGTTGTTTCACAGCTCTGTGGTAGGGCCCATGGGCACTGATCTAATTTCACTGCATCACAACAAGGCATCTGTAATATTCCAGCACAACTTACAGCTGAGCTGGAGTTAGTGCAGCCACCACACTGCTGGTACAACCCTGTCATTTCAATTCTTTACGCTTTTTTTCACCAGCAAAGTCTCATGTCTCCAGTCTAATACTGTCAGCTAATAACCACTAACAATTCCAACAGTGAAAAATCTATAGAAAGTGAAAGGAGCAACTGGAATGATGAAACAGAAGTTCATATTCCTGATCTAAGCCTAAATTGAGGGAGTGGGGCAAAAGAGGTATAAAAAGGTCTTTTGATTTGTCATCTAAAGGAGAATCAGGAAACCATACTTCATAGTGATGTTGCTTAAAACTTATATCAGTGTAACCCAAAGTTTTAGAATTATAAGAACAAAAAAGAGTGAAAATCTTTTTGGTTCAAAGGGTCACAGCTCAACCTAATTGACATTTGGACGTGCATTTTCCATGAAAATATTTCCCATAGAGAGTAACAATTTTCAATAAATAAACATCAGTGAACTATTAGAAATACAGGTCTTGACAGGCAAGTTTCAATTTACTTAAACATAAATAGATTATGGTGTGCTTAAGAATTAGCTCAAATGGGTTTGCTGGGATATTATGAAAGCAAACAGCAAAGCCACACAGCACAACAGGGCTTTCTGCACATCTATTTTCCATATCAAATTCTACTGGTGTTTTTATTTGTACAAACCCACCACCCATTCCTGGAGTAGTGCCCATGAGAAAAAAAGATACCATAATTTGTCAGCATAATGGACAGTACAGTGGAACCTCCTTGGACAGGTTTCATATATTGAAGATGTCTTTCATTAAGTATCTCTCTGACCTGCCTTCTAATTTTCTCTCCTTACTAAGAAATTCTGAAGGAGAAAGAAAAAGATCAACCCTGTGGAAACCACACAGATGAAGAGGCTTGCAGAAGGCTGCACCACCTGTGCATACCAAATTGCATGTCCAAGCAATCTGCTTGGCCAGGAATGGAATGAAACAGGGAATACAACCCTATACTAACTTTTCTTCAAGGACCTTGATGTGTTATAGAAGCATAAATTAATTAAATCTCATAACACCTGCAAGAGGCAGGTAAAAGATTGGGGACTACTTTACCTGTCCTTGAGCAGGAGCCACTGCAGCTGTTTAACAGTAGTCTGCAGCAGTATACATCTGTGAAGGGAAGTCAAAAGAATTCATATGCCCAACAAAATATTGAGGGGAATTTAATTCACATTCATCCTTTATTCTTACAAAAATGGCCCCCAAACCTCTATTATTCATAGGTATTCAGGGCCTCTATTTTAGCTCCCATCAGCTTCTCAAGAAGGCAATGATGACTGCACTACTGAGGCATAGCTTCTGCACCAGCTCAAAGTCAGGCATTGCTGATTCTAAAAATCAATTAGACCTTCACTTGGAACAGTGTACTGCATCTGATTTTTTTAGTTATTTTACTCTTTGAGTTGCAAAACAGATTCTCGTCTCAGTTACAGCAGCTCTTTTTCAGTGCAAGAACACTAGCTTTGCACAGTGAAAATGGGAATCTGCCTCTTCAGACTATCACTTGATTATTGTTCAAACAACCATTATATAGATTTACTTCAGTAGCTAATATTTTATATCCTGGAAAAAAAAAAAAGTGTAAATAAAATTAGGCTTCTTTATGAAGATTTAGATTTTTCTCACATTATTCATTTTTTACCACATAAGGTGAAAAAATACATGATCTCTTTCATAAAAACATATTTAATTGTAAACTGTATTGCATACTTAAAAACTTGTTCTTCAGCTGCCAAAATAATTCTTCCATGATGCTAAATAATATACCCTGTCATTTTTACTTAGACTGCGTATTAACCTAATAAATTTGTAAATGAAATATTTCATAATGCAAAAGGAAATATGTTTATTTTTCTAATAACTTCCATGTTTTTAATCAGTTCAATGTGAATTCAATACAGCCAATCTTCTCTTGGTACTGCTTCCCTTATTGAAATCAATTCTTCAAAAGGGAAGGCAATTAAAAAAAAAAAAAGAAAAGAAAAAAAAAGAAAACGTAAATGTCTAAGTTACAATCAATGGAAATAATTCCATGGTCCACTTCTATTTCTTCGAAACAAATTGACTAGGGCTCTGCCTTTACACTTGTGCAAAGGTGAAAGTTCTCTCCCAAACAAAGCACTGAAAATTGCTGCATTTTTGGTACACACGTGTACAATTCAGAGTCTGGCCAGTTATCAAATCTGTGCCTTCTGCTTTTAGCATAATGAACTCCAAAACTCTCCTCTCGGTTTGAAAACTAGTGCACAGTAGTTGCCTAAAGCACTCCTGATTATTACTTTGTCCCCCATGGTAGTGTCATAAGTAAAGCAAAAATCTGACCTAAATTAATAATCAAATACTATGAATTCTAGGACTTCTGTTTCTAATTTAATAAGAAATAACATAAAACAGTGTTATACAACATAAAAAAGGGGTAAATGCTTTCACAGTTCCTGTTGTTGGAAAAAACTGCTGGCAATTTGATATGATGATGAGAATGCACCACAATTTTCAATGAGCAAATAGTAACAGACCCACTCAGCTAACTACAGGAGTCAGTGCAATAGCTGTTGGATCTTGAGTGAGAGAGGTGTGCTGCCAAAGTCACTGCCCATCCAGTTACATCCCCTTTATTTTTACAGAGTGATGTACACACAACCACAACTATTATTACAAAGATAATCCCAAACCACAGCAAAGAAATTAAAATGAAAATTCTCACTAGGCTGGTATCAAACACTGTGATTGATACTTTAAACATGCAATGGTAAAAAATTGTCTAGGATAATGTGACTGTTTAGATTGCCACAGGAGTAATTCTGGGGGCTTTTGACATTGTCCATGTAGACAGCCAGTTTCAGACCCTATCACTTAATTCAAGACCTGAGAATGGTAGGGAGACATTTTATTCTATCCATGGGACAAGTATTATTTTACACGACTTCAGGTTCAGGATCTTGTCATTCTGGTTCAGGATTTTAGTTGGTTTTTGTTATTTTTTTTTTTAATTATCCTGTGTGATGGTTTATTTTTAAATGACCTCAAAAGGAAAATAACTGCATGCGTAGGAATTTAAAAATCAAGGGTTATCCAAAGATAGTGGTTTACCTTGTGATAAACTATTCTGTCAACACTTCAGCTGAATGTCATAATTCTTCATTCCTGTAAGGAATATAATATTCTGGATGTCTCTCTGACACAATTGTTTTTTTAGTTTTTATTTTATAAGCAGAGCAGTGTTAGGATTTGATTTTCTATGGAAGAAATCTGCCTCCTCATCCTTTTCTCAGTGCCTGGATCTCAAACAACATTTGGTAGTTTACATCATCAGGGTGCCCTTTGCCATTTCCATCAGGGAAATGACATTAGCTCTTCCTTGCATTGAAGAAAATGTGTCTGCTCTTTACAATAATTAAGAAAAACAGAAGTATCAAATGGACTAGATGTATCACAACATTCATGGTTCCAACATGCTCATCAGAGAATAATTTGAATAGGATGTGCATGGCTCTGGAGATGTAGGATACTAAGTAAGCCAGTGTGTTCTCATCTGCTCATTTTGCAGGATGGGGCATAACAGAGTAGTATTGATTCTCCTTCGACTAATCCTTTCTCCCCTATTGTCTCAGCCTGTTCCAAATCATCCAGAAAATACAGCTCCAGCAGCAGAAAGTTCACAGATGTCAGATCCAAGTCAAGAAATAACAGAATTAGCTGCATCAACTTTACACAGATGAAAATTCCCTCTAGCACAAGGTGTAGTCTCCAGGTGTCAATCTGACCAGTTAAGTTAATTTTGTACTGACTGCATTTAATGGACTGTAAAATCTATTTCACTATAAGCAATTCTTTTTCAAACCTAGAAGGTAGAAATAATTTATTCTCCCTTTTTGAAGCTAACACCAAAAGTCCCATGAGTTTCCTTGTAAATTGGCCACACTCTTTTCTTTCCCAATGTGATGCCACCTTCCCCTCATGAGAGAATGATATATAAACAATTTCTGTAAAATAGCAGAAAAGTTTTATCAACAAAACCACTCACTTCCTGAGTATACCCTCACAGTTGGGAAAGGGCTTTTATTGACTTTCTTCTCCTTTGTTTACAGAGTCCTTAATTTGTTCAATTCTTGTTCTCCTCAAGCCCATTAGCAAGCCAAGAGTCAGTCATATCAGTATGTTCATCTATGTTTTGCTACTTTTAAGTATCTGAAGCCCATATGAAAAGCCCCAAACCAAAGATGCTTGGCTGAAGTAATCTGGGTGGAGAAGAAGCCATTTTCCTTGGGAAAGATTTCCTATCATAATGGAAAAGATAAATAAAAAACTTGATCCCTAGCAGTAGTTAGTATCAGTAAAGTGTAAAAGACCACCATGAAGATAGGAAGAAGCTTCTATGCACTAAATGCACAGGCCCAGGAGCATTCAGTTGCTGCAATATTCAGCTGCTGTACCCTTTGACAGAAGGCTGAAGTGAACATTGCAAAATAGTTGCTGGGGATGGGGATACAAAAATCCCCACGCAGAACCACAAGAGCCTGTGCTCTGTTGGGTTCATGTGATTAGCACTGTTACTTGCCTGAAATGATGAAATAGCATCTTTAATAAAGGTAGCATCCATGAAAGAGTTTGTCTTCCAAAATCCCTTCCCTGCTGACTGATTAGCATTGAATTTTTTTACGTGTTGCAAGGCAGTTTTGACTTTTGTGCCATCTGAAAGTTACAGCTTCACTCAAAGTCATCACTTGAAGGCATCCTCACTGCTGAGAGCTCTTCAGAGCAATGGCAGCCTCTCCCCTCCCCTGAGTGTGGGTTTTAAATGAAGTGCAGTTAGGTGATTGCAGCTGAATGGGTGTCTACCAGGGGTAGATTCTTATGTCTTCTACACCAAGTTCTTAATTTCTTTTTGTGATAGCAAAAGCCTGAGTCTATTTATTCAATTACCATGTGCTTGAGCCTACAGGCTTTGAATGCTTCTGCCTAGCTAAAATAACTCGCTCCACTGCTGAAATCTAATTGAAAGAGTTCTGTGCAGTCCCATTATGAATTATTCTGTGTTATACTAGGAAGGCTAGAGGTTGTGAAACGAGTTATATTAGCAAAGCCAGCATCTGATTTCATTAGCTTACACTGTAATTGCCTTACATGTGACAGGCCTGGTACTATGACACTTGCTCAGACAAAATTTCTGCTGTCTTTGGTTCAGAGATGTCAGTTCCACTTTGGGAGCTTATGGCTCTGTGATCCTGCACCTCATACTACAATGAGTATCTGGCTGCCAAAAAATATTCCAAGCGGTCAAGGTGGGACAAGGAAGATGGAAATGCCACATGTCTTACACAAAAACACTTTTACCAGTCTAGCCAACTCTAGAATTAGCCTAGTCCATTTTAGACCACTCAATTATTACAGTATTCTCATTTCTTTAGAAGGATTTCCATTAACTGAACCATGTATTCAATGTGAGCATAAGATGAAGAGAGGCCAGTTGGCCCAGTAGAAGCAATGTCATTACAAGACCTAACTGCACTGTGCAACAGTGCTCCAGGTAAAGCAAGACCATTAGGTTTCCATAACGCTCCATAGTTCCAGATAACAGTGTCACTTCTGAAAGCAGAAGACATGGGTCAGTGGTGGTACATGAGTAGTGTCAATGAGATATAAGTATTTCTAATGCCATCCTCTTCTAGATATCTTGAACAATGTGGATTTTTCTGATAGGATCTGAGGAAGTGATAAGCCCCATACCAGCAACTCTCTTCTAGGTTTTTTTTGAGCATTGCTATCCAGCACTGTAGCACCCAAATAGTTGATCAACAAACTTTTGTCTCTTCTTCAAGTGAGAAAGCAGAATGGAAATGGGATCTTCTGTCTCTGCCATTCACAGGAAGAAGGATGCCATATACTAGTTATTAAGCTTCACCTAGATTTATGGCATGTGTTTGCCATGCAAAATGAAGACATTATCCACAAAGATTCTATGATTTATTACCTGAAGAGGTGATGCATCACTGACGAAAAGGAAACTGTGAAGGAATAATAAAAGAGAGAGATAAGTACAGGGAGCAGCAAAGTGGCAAAGGTGTTCTTCTTTTGCCTAAATCCATAGAATGCCTAATCCATGCACCTCTTTTAGTTCAAGGAAAGCAGCTGGAATTACAAGGATTTCTACAGGTAACCTCAAACTGCAGCTGAAAGGCACACCCTTTTGTATCTGTTCTCCAGCTCAACGTAATATTTGCAACTATCTTTTCTGCCTTCTAAACTTCTTGGGACTCTGCAGTAACTATATAATGAAAAATAATATGTACACTATTTCTGGAAAAGTTGTGAAATTTAAACCACCTTTTTTTGGTTTTTTTTCCCCATAGTTAAGAAGATCAGAGAGTTTCTTCTGTAGCTTCAGAAGACGTTCATTTGGGCTCTTCATGTGCCACTAACTGAAACAAAGCAGGCAGAGGCAGAGCTCCGGGGGATCTAGAGCACTAGACCATAACATCACTACTAAGAATCACAGTTAGAATCACAATCAAACACCTTCCAACAAATCAAATTCAATCCTTAAAACTCCTGGGACAAGGATAGTACAATTGTCCAAAATATATCACATCCTGTATGAGCTCTCCAGCTCCTTTTAAGCCTATTCTTTGAAAGTATACATGAAAGTATAAAGTCACTGACACCTTTAGTAGAATGTCACTGTTTCTTCTGTCTGCTGTTGAATACTTATGAGCTATTTTGAGGTAGTAAAATTTCAATGCTTTCAGTAAAACGGAGTAATTATAAATCTTGAATATTTTTTTACAGAAAAGATATCAACCAGTTTGTAATAAACCAGCTACCTTGCAGCAGAACACAAGCTGCTTATAATAAATAGTCTACAAAAGGTCAAATGGTTGAAGCATTAGTAGAGTTTAATACAGTATTGGTCATTATTATTTTTATTGTAGGGGCAGAAGAAACCAATATAGCTAAGGGTACATTTTACTTGATGATATGCACTGTTGGATGCTAGTTTAATTTATATGAAGTTTCTAACTATCCTTGGGTTATTCAGCTTTTTTTTTTGCTTTTTTTTTTTTTTTTTGCTTTTTTTTTTTTAATGCTTTACTCTGCAGTCTTATGATAACAAATTCTTCTGGAACACATAGTATAATTGAGCTGGTCAAGCAATCATGATTTCCTATAGAAACATATTATAATGCAGTAGAAATTATTATGTGATTTTTGAAGAAGAATGTGCAATTACATACACAATGCAGTATTTCCCATGAAATCTCAGGCTAGGCTTGAGAAAATGAATTTTCAAGGTATTTGACTATGAAGTCCAGAATGTGGAAGGATGAACCCGAATAAAAAACCCAACAAAAAAACACCACCAACAAAACCAACAACAACAAAACCACAGGCAAACAAACAAAACCAAACAAAGAAAAAACAGGAAATCCAGCCTTTACATCTGCACAGATGGAATATCACTAAAGAAATAAGTTCATGTGCTCAGGCCAGGCAGAAAGCAGCTGAAAGGAAAGAGGCTGGGGTATATCTGAGCACCCAACTTGGAATAGGAAGGCTGACAAAAGTACTTCTTCATGACAATAAGATACATCTTTGCTACAGAGTTCCTTGCAAGGAAAATGGATCAGAAACATTTCTTCCACACTATGTGGACAAGGGAGTGAGAAATGATGCTGAGCAATCTATTAAACAGTTCTGTGATGGAGCTGTAAGTCACATCATAAGGTGAAAGGAAACTGAAGCAGAGTCTGTGACAAGCCTAAGTAACTGGCAGCATTTGTTAGATAAATGGGAGCAGGTGAAAATAGACAACAAGCCAGGCTGTCTGGGAAAAGATTTTGCAGCTCTGAACTTTCAGGTGACAGAAAAAGTATTTTTAAAGGCTTTTTTCCCTAGAACTATTGACATGTCACTAGAGAATGTCAGCAAATAAAGAGATAATAAATGTATATTGTAAAAAGGTACATTATGCAAAAGAGGGTTGCTATGAATATTCAGTCATTGTTTCAACTAACTTTTCTAAGGCATTTGTATCTGACCTGATTTCTATAGTGTTTTAGTGTGTAAGATGCATCTTGGGCACAGAACTGTGAGAAACAGGTTTTAGGAAGCATATTTTTAGAGTGCCCAAAAGAACTGGCCTGGAAAACTTCATATAACTTCGCTTGAGTAGGGACACTGTGATAATATGTCTAAGATGTTGAATATTCCTCATAAATTAATTTAATCTAAAAATGCCAAAAAGCCAGCCCTGAATAGCAACTATGAGGAAAGAAATGATGGCAGTTTAGAGGCATCTCCTGAGCAGAAAATACCAATTAAATATTGTTAATTTAGTGCTCACCAAATGTTATCTGCTTAGCTCCAATCAAATAAGATATATTCTCTATATTGCTTGTAAGCTGTAAGAACCTAAAAGGGTGCAACAGAGGAGGAAAGATTTGTACTTAGAAAAATATGAAGGGTTTCACAAGTACCATCTAGGGCTATTTATTCTAGTCAGGGTAGATTTAGCTTGTTGCTTCTGACATGAAACTCTACACCTTTTCCTCCTCCAGGGAAAAAACCAAACCAAACCAAACCAAACCAAACGCATTTGTGAAATTCAAATCTTGATCCTAGATCATAAAATCAGAAAGACCAGCTGTGCCCTAACTGATGTCTATAGCTGGAAAAGAAGTGGAATCATATGCTTGATTCCAGGAAGATTTCTTGCCATATAGCAAGGCATTGATGACAATACCATGAACTGCACTAAAATCAGAATCCAGCAGAATATTGATCTGCAGGATCTGAAAGCACACTCTTAAGAAAGTTGGCCATCTAAATATCAAGCAGGAGTAACCTACAGAATAAGTTCATTGCTTCTTAGTGCACCTTGCTATCGAATTTTTCCACATCCCAGAAAATTTTTACTGAGCTTAGATAGTTTATTGTGAGCGTAATGGAATGAGTGAATAAAATAAAAGTACTCTATCTTCTGTGTCATTCAAATGCAATCAGATTTGCTCAAAGAAAGAGTACTGTACCAGTCTCCACTCCCAGTGTTAACATTCAGGACTTCCTCACAGGTTTGCTTATCTGACAAAAAGCCTCTCTATCTGGAGTCTGATATTAATGCATAAATCCCAGAAATGTGTCTAGAAAAGTTCACACTATTCAACTAAAAAACATTAAACAGAACGTGAAGGGAGGATAAAACCCTTTTGGGATAAAATATGATTTCTATATTTCCTTTGGAAAGAGTAAGAAAAGACCACAGTCTCAAGGGAAATTTTAAATTCTCCAAGGAAAAACGAAAATAAAATAGCTGAAAACTTTAGAGGTTAATGATATTTGAATAAAAAGGTTTTAACTAATCAAATATTCACAAAACCTCTGCTGTTTATTTAGGCCTCAATATTGTAATGCTGTTAGACTGCAGCACAGAGATAAACAAGCAATGAACTAGAGACCTCTGGACCTAAATATATCAGCTATTTCTGCTTGAGTTTAATGACCAACCCTGGAGCTAAAAGTGGTAACAGCATATCATATGTGGATTGGGACCTGAGAGGATAAGGAAAAGGTACTGACTGCTGGCCAATAAACACTTAATCATGTCTATCCATCTCTCTTAGGGCTTCATACTGCCGTCCATCACTGTACCATCTGAGTGCCTTCATGTAAAATCAATAGCAATAGTGAAATCCCTGGAGGATGTCACACAAGCTCTAGCACAACTCCCCTTCTGGGTCAAACGTGGTGTTTGCATATCCATATAGTCATACTTCATGATTTTAATGAGACTATTCAAGAATACTATGTTAAGGAAACTTCCCATAATGATATAAACATTGAAGTATTCCTCCAAATACTGTTGCTAACAAGAAGGACCAGGTGCAGAAACTATGATTTTTTCTTAAAACTTGCAATTCTAGCTCAAAATATAACCCATAAACTCATAAAAATCTGAAACCATTATCTCTAAGTTCAGCAAGTATTCATTCTTTCTGAAGAGCTTTATCTGATTCTGAAACTAGCAAATGAAGATGAAATAGATTTCAGCACTTATTTGCACCGACTGCTTAGCACTGTTCCTATACAATGTTGATATTTAAAGCATTTCTGTTGCACCTATGAAAAAAGACACACACAACATCTTTACATACACTCTATAATTCGGCTTGAACATTTGATGAGCAAATGATTTTGGCATTTACCCATCAGCTGCAACCTTTTAATCATGTACCGTCAATAAAGGGAATAGACAAATCCACAAATAGTCATAAAAAGGGCTGGCTCATTTCAAGGAAGCGATTTACTGTCATCCCCCCTCCACTTTACACCCTTTGTCAGTGCTAATCCTGTATCATTCTACATAAATGATGCTACACCATCATCTTCTGTCATGCTGATGTCTCCCATTTTTTCAGCACACTCAACACATCAAATCAGTCAGAAACAAATGTACTTCCATATTCAATATGGACTCATCTTCATTTACTACCCCATGCAAGAGTGAAGTCCAGTTAGAACTTCTAAACATGATATTTAAACACATATCTGATTTTCAATGAATCACTCCAGACCTCAAAAATGCTGCCACAAATCCAAACCACTCTAAATTTACTCTATATGTACTACCATACACTGATATTTGTAAAGGGGAACAATTTCAGAGATAAAAACTAACCAAACAAAAAAGCTTAAGAAATGGGCTTGAGTATAAGGAATCCAAGCTTCCTACTGACCACTTGGCCAGCCAAGAAAGTTGAACAAAATTAATTTCTCCAATTCCACCTGATTGTACAGTTCAGAATTGAAGTAACAGTTGCTTGAGCACAGAACTATTTTCTTAATATGTTCCTTTTTCCTTATTTTTTATTTTTTTTATATAGACTATTTGATTGGTCTTCTCTTCCCATTGAATGTCCAGACTAAAAATAAACTGGAATTAATTGCCAATTACATCAGGAAGAAAAAAAATAATAATGGAATGTCAGTGCATTGCCATGAATCTTAGATTTTCATTAACAATAAAGTTAAAGTGTAATATGTTTGTCACTAAGGCAGTAGAAAGGTCACAGATGAAAGAACCAGGAGTGCACACTGTGAATAGCTACAGTCATACACATTATTTCAAGAACAATCTCATAAAGCCTAATTGGTTGAATAATATTAGAAGATTGAACAGCAGCTACTTTAAACTCACTGTCCCTAAGCAAAAAGACCATGTTCTTAATAAAGCTTAGAACAAAAGCTCCCAGATAACTCTTTGAGCTATCAAGTTAATTGAATCAAAGCTGCCCAATAACCAAGACCTCCTTCTTTCACAGATCCTCCTCAGCTATCAGCAGAGACTAGTCTTTGGTTATCCTCTCTGCTAGCCTGCTGAAGATATAGCACAGTGGACAAAAAAAAAAAGAAGGCTAGGGGTTGCTTCCACAGCAGTGTTTGCAAAGGCAGATGGGATTAACATACAGGATGAGTTTAGACAGCCCACAGAGAATGTAGGTGTGGATGCAAAGTGTCTTATCTGAGCATCTGTCATTCCTGGGGCTGGTCAGTTGAGGTACTCAGCAAATATCAGCAACAGCCTCACATCACTGCACTGAAGCAGAGAGAAGCTTTTTCTTAGCATTCATTTGATTCACTAAAATAAATCCTGCTGTAAGTTATTGTATAAGAATTGAGCTCTTAAACCACACTGACTTAGTTTTGCTTGGTTTAGGGTATGTGCAATTGTATAGGTATAATTTCTCTAATCAAATATTTTACAGGTTTGCATTACAGGTGTTTTCTGGATGCTTGCAAGGGAAACCAGTATTTTACATTTTAATTTTGCAGACATACACGAATGCTGGATATGGATGGAAGAATCTTTACTATGCTTGTCTACTAAAATTGCCACTAACATACAGCAGTATTTTCTCAACCCCCTATTCTTGTCCTTTAGGGAAAATGTTACCTCAAAGGTTCCTGCTTTTATGCAGTGCCCTCTAGGACTCCTCTCTCCCAACTCCACACTCCCAAAATAGAGAGCTAAACCTGCCCCTGTTTTTGTTTCTGCTAACCACCAAATTTCTCCCTGGTTTTGGGTTGGGTTTTTTTTAGCATACTTTTCTTTACAGTATGTTTCAAAACTGCAGAAGGAAAATAGTAAAAAAATTACAGCATATCACCTTCTCCCCACCCTATAATCTCTGTAATGGGAAAGTAATTGTATTGCTTTTTGTTTTTCTCAGCCTTTCCAGAATAAATAAACTTTCAGCAAAGAACATATCTGGAAAAACATTTATGTTCTAAATGCAAAAATAAAAATGTTCTAATAGAAGTTAAGATGCACTCCTACCTACAGCATTACCTACTATGAAGGTTACTGTATAAAAAGTCTGTTTATAATGCACCATCTGCTTGGCTTCTTTACACTCACTTTATTCTTTATTGTGTGCTGTAATTAATGAGGCTTTCCCTATTATTACCATAATAGCTGATGTTTTTCTCCATAAATGAGAGGCAATAGCTCCCTGATGAAAATTCCAGCTTATTCAACAAATGAGGGAAATCAGATTGGATGATCTTAAAGGTCTTTTCCAAGCTAAACGATTCTATGATTCTATGATTGGTCTGTTGTTTAGGAGTCATCGTGGTACCTGAGCAGAAGTCTTAGTGATACTGCCAACCACTGGGCTTCAGACACCATGAGCATTGAGTTGGATGAAATTAAGATGGCAACCTTAACTGTAGAGGAGACCTGTCATATGTGACTACTCTACTCATTAAGAGACACAATAAGAAATGAGACAAAATATCAGGAAATCTCTCTGTGAGCTGTTGTTTCATCTTTGTTCATTCATGCTGTTAATGCCTTTTTGACCAGGAGGACAGTGTCTGTATGCTCTTGCTGGCTATTTATTTATTTATTTTTCCAACTTGCTGATCACCTTATCTTCCTGGGGATGGACTGAGTATTTTAGATACACAAATCCAGCATTCTTCCCAAAAAGAGCAGAAATTGCATAGCAAACATACACTCTGGTTTGGTTTCACAGAGATGAGGGAGCAAGAGTGTCACCCAACGTCAAACAACCCCTGGTTTCAGTGCACTGATAAGCATGTTATCCTAAAAAGAAGGACTCTACTTTTTGTGGACTTTGACTTCATCTCTTTTCTTCAACTTTTGTCTATGATAAGCACCCTTCACTCTGCAGACCACAGCTGTACATATGAGACTTTTTTTAGTCTCTGCTAAAGCCTTAAGAGATAATCAGCTGAGGCTAAAATGACCTCTGATAAATGCCTTTCAAAAACTTAACAGCCGACCTTCAAAAACACATCTGCCCATCAAGAAAAATGGTTTTTGATGGACTGTACTCACACTTCAGAGAGGACTGATTTTCTCATTTGGGTGGAGCTCAGCTCTCCATTTTATGGAGCTGATTCTCACTCACTCAGCTTTTTAGGCCATTAAGAAAAGCCTGTTCAGTCTGACAGCACAGACATAATGGGTCGGGACTGGGCTACATTAACAGTTCCATACAGTTTGATCTGTGCTGATGCAACTAAGCTGGACTTGCTTGCTAGCAACTTCTGGAATATTAGGTGTACTGAAAATTCCTCACTAATTTTAATGAGCAGGAAGAAACTGAAGGAATTATAAAGGAAAATATTGCATAATTCCTAATGTCCTAAAAACAGTAGAAGGAAAATACAGAATATCTTACAATATATTTCAACATAAATGTTCTGTTTCTAAAGAGTTTTGTTTCTGAAGTTTCTATTTCTATTATATATATATGCAACTATACACATATATACACATATCTTCTGTGCTTTATATGGTACCAGAAAATTTTGAATTTATTACTCTCACTGATCCAAAAAGAATGAGACCTCTGCAGGTGCAAACACTTAAGTCTGTGCTCCTAATATAAGACAACATGAATCTAACTGCTCCTTCTATTGAGAGGTGAGGGTTAAAAAGTTTTGATTTCTGTTCTCCAGGAACTCTGGACAAGAAATAAATCCCTTCTGAAGCTTGTTCATTGTCTGT
Organism: Corythornis vintsioides; assembly: GCA_025447755.1. Lineage (NCBI taxonomy): Eukaryota > Metazoa > Chordata > Aves > Coraciiformes > Alcedinidae > Corythornis > Corythornis vintsioides. The sequence continues at coordinate 115,283 of JAOEGS010023356.1, forward strand.
GTATTGACTAGAGCTCATATTTACATGCTGTATCACAAGATCATACTTAGCATTAAAGCCAAGTGATTCATTCATAACAATTACTGACTATCAAATTCTTTTCTTCTTCACAGAACACAGATATATTTTGCAGATTCCTCAGTTATTTGTTGTTCCAAAGTAATGAATTAATTGTAATAATTTTCATTTTTATAGAGTGTTAATAGTTGTGTTTTCAGTTGAGACACAGCAGGCAATTGCATTTGTCATGTGAGTCATACCAGTATTCTTTTTCTTTCTGGCTGGCAATATTGTACACAATTATTGAAGGAAACACTCATAAAATCTTCTATACATATAAATTCCATTTGGATTTGGAGGAGTATTCATTTGGAATATTAAAATGTCTTTAAACTCTTTCAATTATAAATAACACTTCATTATTTGGGTATTTCTACAGTATGCACTTGCATTAATATCTACAGGTTGACTAGTATTAGTAAATTCAGTATTTTATATAGAATGGAACCATGGGCCAGAGACCTGTAATAACCACTGTAATTCCTAGGAACCAGCAGAGATAAGAATTTTTCCTCTTGGTATTTATCCTTTAAACTCTGTTATTTGTTGAGAATCCTACTCTGAATTCCATCAAGCCACATGTAGCCTACTCATTTATTTCAGGAAATAGCTCAACACTCATTAAAAAAACATTAAAAGTCTAAAGAAGCCAAATCTAAAGTGAATAAAAGAATTATTTTCTCAGAATACTACTTTAGATTTATATTACCTTAATTTTAAACCTAAAATCATCTCAGCCTTTAAATGAGCTGTGCATGTGGTTTTTCTGTTTTATTTTTAATTTTTATTACAGTACCCATTTTGAGCCTAAATGACTCTCCAAACAAATGACACACCTCCTATGGCAGTTGTTTGCAATGAAAGGGTCTTCACTGGTTTTCTGCTTAAGACAAATTTCAACATTTTCTGAAGCAGAGACTGATAGCACAAAAATACCTTGAAGTTGGATTGTGTGCACTAAACATTCCCAAGTCTCCCAGAGAAACAAAACCATCAAAACACATTTATTAAGGACAAACAATATACATTGCAGAAGCTATACCTCACAGTGTTAAATTTAACAGCTAAGCTTACAAGTGCTACCTTACCAAATCAGGACTATCAGTTGCTTGGAGAAATTTTATTCCAATTTCCTTTTTGACACAGAATGCAAAAGAGGAATTTTTGAGGTACTGCTACAGCCAAGCTGATGGCTAAAGCATTCCCATTTTGATCTGTTTAACAAATGCATATTAATTAAAATATGGTAATTTCTACATACTTTTGTAGCAGCTATTAAAAAGATAGGCCATGGGGAAGATATTTTTGATGCCTCCTAGCTCTTCTAGTAGGAAAAAAGCTTTTGGTTATTATTTCCTGAAGCATGAAAAACCTGTAGTGTAGAGGTGTTCACACACATAAGATTTGAAGATGTGATTGTTTGGTATGTCCATGAGTTTCTGAATTCAGTTGAATGTATATTTTTTATTATAGACTGTAACAAGCTTCAAAAGCAAAAAACATTTTGGAAATATTCTGCTTACAGGCTAAGACAAATTTTATCAAAATGAAGTTGTTCCTTAATCTGTAAATTATATGGCTTCTTTTACTGAATAAACACATCTCTTTAGATGAGTCTGTATCTTCCCTACTAATCTGTTCATATAGATCCTGTCCCATGAGGATACAACCTTTGCTTTCTGCCAGGCTTCCCATTCTTTTTCATTGAATTTCCATAAAATTTGCAAACACCACTCAATCAGCAAATACTAATGCAGTTTATTTACTATTCTCCTCTTCCCTGTGGAGGGGAATGCAGTAGGAATTCTAGTCAACTAGTTAGGCTACATGGTCATGAAAATATTTACAGTCCATGGTGTGCATGGTCAGTTCTTTTTAGATTCTATTTGATGTTCTCATCATGCTCCTAAAGGCTTCCTGCATGCAATTCGGATACATTCACATTTACAGCCTAGTTTTAGTACTTCAGAAACTTAGTTTTGCTACAATTTTGTTTTTGAACAACTGATACATTAGGTGGTAATTGATATATTAGCTAGCAAAAAGACACCTGAAAGCACCCCTTCCCAGTGCCATGTAAAGGCACTGCTACACACTAGTAGTTTCTACTCCAAAGGGATCAGATTAAAAAATAAATCACTGCAACCTTATCTGTGTGGTTGCATTTGTAGATATGCTCCCATGCCTCACAACTGCTCTCAGAGCTGAGCCCAGACAACATACTCAAAATGGAGAAAAAAAACCCAAACAAACAAAAAAAAAAAGTACAAACTTTGGCCTTTTTGTATAGAACCACTTTGGGAGAATTCATGCCTGATATTCACATTCTCTCACTGTAAACCCTTCAGGGGCTTGATGATGACACTGCCCACTAATGAATGACATGAGGTCAGTGCAGCAAGAAGTAAAAATTCAATTACTTAATGTCTAAAATACAAATACATACTGAAATACTGTCCAAAGAAATGGAAGGAGGTGCAAAATGGAAGGGAATAAACAGTACAGAGATGCAGCAAGAAAATAAATTATCAAATGGTAAACTGATGCAGGACACCCACTGACCCAGAATAGTCTGTGCTGAGTCTAATATCAGCACATATAACATCTCCTCTATAGTATAGTATGTGCCAGCTATCTGTGTGGTATGAGGTACAAGCCCAAGAGTTGTGTTTTATAAAAAAATGTTATTCCAAGATCTCATGAAGGCATCTATTGAAGCCACTGGTGCTGCAGTCTACCCACAGCTGTGACAGCTCCATTAGGTGCAACTACTTTTGTCACTTTCGTCAGGTGACAAATCCTCCTTTATGTTCCATACTTGCAAATATCCAAATATGTGGCTAGACAACAAAACACTGAGCATATACACCAAATGCCAGAGTAACTGGTACCCTGTTTTCTGTTTAGGCAGTTCAGTTTTCTCATTCAGGTCTTGCTACAGGATTTTTTACACAGTGCTGCACTACTTTGTTAGGCTCTTCAGAAAGGTTAAGGTTGTCATGAACTTCTGTGATCACTGAACCACTTGCTGGTGTCCAACCAATTGTAATGAAAGTGAAACCTGTGTCCATGCCAGAAGATTTTATTGAAATAGGAAAACACAGCAAGCAATCTACAAAATCCACTGAAATAGTAGCCCATGACCCTAAACTAGGTAGCATAGAAAGCTACTCTTAAATCAATACTTAATTCGGCAGAAAAATCAATTTCCCTCCCTCTGCAATCCATAAAATTCATCAGTAAAAAATTACCCCTCACATATTAGCAGCCCTTTCACCCTACAGGTTTCAAAATTAATTACAACAGAAAATTTCAAGCCCTGTAACAAGTTGGGATGACATGCTGTAAGGTATTTTATAACCTGTGAATTAAAACATGGATTAGATGTGATATGGACACCTCTGGCTTTCCTGATTTGCCCAGCCTCTCTTGGCTAAAGGTGAGCACAGCTTTTTTAGCTACACCTGTCCACAGTCCTAAGCAGCATCCAGGTTTCACTCCTGGAAAACACTCACCTTTTTTGCAGATACAGGCAGGACACACAATCCTACATACCAAGGCTTGTTCAGTCAGCATCCAAATAATTTCTCTTAAGATAATGATTTCTTGCCTTTATTCTTCCACAAGGGTATTCCAGCCCTGCTGTGAAATAAAGAATTGTACTGCATGACACTCAGGAATTGGGATTCCTGTCAGTAAACTTGTGCCCTTGGATATGGATGTTCCACATTTGACTCTAGGCATTCTCTTAATCTGTGAACTTTCCTAGCTACCTTGCTGTTAAATATGCTTTTAAATATAATGGTTTGCTGTTAAGTATCTTTTTAAATGCAATATACAGAATATTGCTGATCTAGCCAAGATTCTGCTTCATATTTAATAAATCAGTGTTTCATTTTAGAATGTTTGCCTGCATAATAGACTGAGTTGCTTAGCACACAGAGGCTACCTTATCATGACATCACTATTTTGTTGCTCTTCTAACTTCCATTCCTTTCCCACAAGTAACTCTTTAGCTATATTTTTTTTTTTCAGGCTGTTAGACTTTTCATTCCTGATTTTAGACTGTCTATACCTTCTAAAGGCTTCAAAGTCTCTGTAGGGATATAGTCACATCTTATCAAAGAGGTCCAGCCTCTGAGAGGTTGTTCTCTCCCACTGTATCCCACAGCTCAGATCTTCACACTTTTTTTGTGTGCACAGTTCTATATTGTCTCTGACAGAAGCTCAATACAATTGTCTTTCTCCCCACAACATCAGGGTTCTCAATGTTGTTGGAACTGAGTGTTACAGGCCTACAGTCTACCTCTGCTGAGAAACCTGAACTCCCCTGTCTGCCTCATTACCTAATAGGCCACTGGCAAAAGGTAGCAGCAGTATCTCCTGCACATTGATGCACCCCTTCTACTGTTTTCAATTAATTTATCTCATAATTCCTGAATGTTTCTTTTTTACATGGAGTCAGATGGTTAGATATGAAAAAAAGGGGGAGTACTACTGTCACTATTGCTCCCCTTGGTACTGCCTCTCTTGCTATCAATCCTTTTAAAGTAGGTCACGTCACTGCTTTTTTCTATTTATTTCTACATGCTATTATTTAAAGTCTTCCCTGTTTTAGGCACTGGTCTTCATTTTTTTAGCTTTAACTACATGTCAAAGTTATCACACAGTATTAAAATGCCACACCCTGGCTTCCCACAGCATCAAGCAGTAGATACAAAGAGTTTTAAGGCTTCACTTCATTCCTTTGCTCCTGGCCACATGCAAGTTCCAGTCTACACAGCAGAGTGCATACAATTTGAAAATAAAAAAGGCAAACTGATATTTACCTACAGAGATTGCTGATGCAGCAGGTAGACAGAGCTCTCATATTTGCTGAAGCCAGTGCAATCAGAACATTTGATCCTACCTAGCCAAAAATCACCTCAGCCTGCTTGCTCCCAGGATCCCTACCATGCTATTCAATTAATTTTTTAATGAATGGAAATTTTGTAGCTGTATGCAATGACTGAACTCAGTGATCTAGGAGGAAATTTACAATTCTAATACACTATTTTTCATTATTTTCATCCTCTTTTGTTTTCTAGACTTGAACATTGTTATTTTAATCTTTTGTTACCCTTCCTCCCCTCTTTGCTATATTTACCACTTACCATAATTTTTTCTTTTTGGTTTTACATCTGAAGACAACCAGACATGGACAGGTAAAGTGAAGGACTGAGAGGGACTTAGACAGTAGGACTCATACTCTACAATGACACTGTGAAACTCAGTCTATGATCTTGATTCCCATTCTTTAGTCACCTACAGTGGGACTATTTTACTGAGTTTGTTGTAGTTTTATTACCCTCTTGTATTATTCTTGGGGATGCAGTGTGTGGTGTATCTTTCACAAACAATCTAAGATTCTAAGAAACTTACATGGATATGAAGCTCAAGTTTTACAGTTGACACAAGATTAATTACAAAGAAATGTGCACACAATGAAATGTTTTTTAGCACACTGTTCACAGCTTTCTGAAGCAGAGCCTACAACCCATCAAAAACAGACTAGAGGAGGAAGCAGTGTGCAGAAGTTAAAGTGTGAGGGCTCACCTGGCTGGCAGGTACTCAACTGGTGGTGTAAAATTAAAGGTATGAATAAGAAAACCATATTTTACCCAATTCTATTCCAGTCTAAGCTGGAAGACTATCCTACCCATAAAGACATAAATGCTCCTTACTCCATTGCTGCAATAGTCATTTTATTCCTGACAGGTATCAGCATGAACTCTGTTTATGTTACTCAGGAAAAAAATATTAAGAAAAAACTCCTCCATTCAGCTCTGCTAGCTATAATGAGTTTGTATTTGTCAAATGGTTTTATGGTTAAATGAAAAGTTAATGATAAACAACCTTTCTGAACGGCTGGATACACCACCCATGTGCTGGGTGTGACATCCATCTTCAGTGAATAATGGTTTGGGAGGTAATCTGTGTGGATGAGAAAATGAATATACCATTTCATTGTTAACAAGTTCTGCTGCAATGAAGAGGAAATGCAAAACCACTTAAAATTATGCTTTGCCCATGATAAGGTAACATTTTTGGTTTTTAAATGTTTTCACTTGAATGGTAGCAACTATTTAGGCTTAAGGAGATGTTCTTAAGAGTTATGCCTTATGCAGTGTTTTTTTTACACTTAATTGTAAAAACATTACAGGTTGTTTTGCATAAAGTAGACCACTGCTGTCAAACTTCTCTACAATCTAGCTTTTCATACATCCTGGGGAAGATATGAGAAGTGCAGCACAGACCTTCAAATGCTGCCTACCCATGATAAATAAAGGGAGGAATATCTGGAAGCCTAGAAGGAATGTCCTTCGAAACTAGTGTTCCTCCCTCCACCCTGTTTTATTTTAGTTCAGTCCCATTTCCTCCTTATTTGGGAGGATAATGTGTTGGGACTACAGCCTCCACTTTAGCTCTTCCCAAACCCCTGCATCCCAAGTAGAGTTTCCTAACAATAATTCATGATCTTCTCACATATCCTTCTATCCCATACTCCAAGAAAGCTGGCTCCTGCTTGCTCTGCTAATTTGATCTATGTTTTCTTTGGTTTATAAGGAAAAGGAATGTGAAGACTTCTATACCTTTTCTCCTCCTACTTTAAAGATCAGGTATCTTCTACCCTAGAGATACAAAGGAATCCTGTCTTGGTGACTGACCCAAACTGTGTGCACAAGTGCTTTTCCATTTGCTAAATCTAAACAATAAAAAAAAAATTGGAAAGAAGGTTCTCCACTACTTATAATATGCATTGAAAGTGCTCCTCATAGCATTAGGTGATAGCATTGCATGCAATCCACACACATTATTCCAAAGCTTATATACCTGGTATACATATAAACCTAATGCAGACAGCCATAATAGTTTGTATGAATAGGAAACACTGTGCTTACTGAACTGTATCCATGAAACTAAAAATAAAATTATATTTCCTCCATCATCATACCAAAGTCAGTATATATTCTGAGAGAATAAGCACACAGTAATACCTCAGTTAATACTGGGTACATACATTATTGCTCAATGCTATCAAAAAGCTGCATCTTCACATTCTTTATTGAAACATATTACATGACTTAAATTGTCTTGACAAAGACAGAACTGTTCAATTTCAGATTTTTCTAGCATCTCAGTTTTTATGAAATTGCAGAAGGTTCGTTTTGTTTTGTTTTTTTTTCTAATAGAAGTATAATTTATTTGCTGATTAAATTCCAATAGAGGAGTTGTTCAGTCCCGATTTTTTAAAAAACATGTTTAGGAGTGTAAGTTCTAAGGACTGACAGGAGCATCCTCCTTTGTTCCCACTCACGTCCTGGACTAGAAGATGGGGATTTGACTGTTTTGTTTACCCAACTATTTCATAATAAACCACTGAATAATGTTCAACATAGCTAAAGCCTGCATATAATGCTAAACTGTTCATGCTTCAGTACAGGTGAATTTAATATGAACTGTTGTAAAATTGCAAGAGTGTCTCATCTGCTTCTCAATTTTCACAATTTTTTTTTCCAACCATCATTGTTAATTGCAATTTGTGTGAACCATTTAAAGCCAACACTCCCTTACTCATATAGGTTGGTTATCCCAAGTGTGCATTAACCAGAAACGGATACAGAAATGCTCAGTGGGCTCACACAAGAGACTATATCTGTGAACCCCAGGCCACTCGACTCTTGAGCTTGCTTCAGATTGTAGACACACTACACCTGTGTCCACACCAGTCCCTAACTCCTTCCTGGTGGATGGAATGAAGTATTTTCACAAATCTGGCTTCCAGGACTCACTTTCATGGAAACCACAGCTCAGGCTGGGAACACAGATGTTATATTCACATAATGAGCTTGAAAGGCTCTGGTCTGAAGTACTGTTCCCCAGGTGGGGCAGAGTTCAGTGTCTCAGTTTTGGTGTTAACAGGTTTTTACCTGCAGATGAAGAACAAACAGAAGCAGTTTGTGAAGCTCAGATTAAAGTGCTTATGAAGACTCAGCTGGATCCCAGCAGGGCTTATTAGCTTGGGTTAAATTGCTATTTCCTATTAAAAAAAAAAAAAAAAAAAAAAAAAAAAAGTTCTTTTACGCCCTAAAAAAAAAAAAGTCGGCAAGCAAACAAGACCAGGGCAGTACCCGCAGCACTTCAGGCCTGTTATCTCACACACACCTCCTGCTCTAACCACCCGCTCCTGCCCCGCGGCCAGTCGTGCTCGGCGGGGCTACCCCCAAACCCGCCCTTCCCTCACACCCTGCCTTGAGGCGTCCTCCCCTCGCCCCCAACACGGGCTCCGACCTCCACACACCCCACCCCGAAGTCCGCTGCGGTTCAGCGGGGACCGCCCGGGGCGCCCCGCCCGGCCCCTCTCCCCACCTCCGGCGGGGTGGGCGCCGCGGGGCCGCGCCGCGCTTCCGCCCGGAGAGCAGGGCAGGGCGGAGACAGCGGCGGCCGGGAGGGCACGCGGCGCGGCTAAGATGGCGGCTCCCTTAGCTGGGCAGGCGGGGGTTGTGCTGCGGGACCTGGCTTTGAGATCCGCCCGCCTGCGGGGCAGCTTCCCGGTGAGTGAGCCCGGCCCCGGCCGCCGCATCCCGACGGCTCTTCTGGTGTCCCGAGCGGCAGGCGGAGCAGCCGGGGAGGCATTTCTCAGGAGCCGTGCTGCTCCCTGTCTTTTCAGCGTCCCACTTTCAGCCCCTTAAAGCAGCCTTCCCCCGCGTTTGGCGGCTCCGCCACTGCCCCGTCTCCCCAGCCCAGTCGCTCGCAGCCGGAGAGAGTCCTCCCGCTTTCCTCCCGGCGGAGCCCGGGCTGCCGCTCGGCTGTCTTTGCCCGGAGGATGCGTTGAGCCTGTAGCCGCGACGGGCTCTTGGCTGTGGAAACGGCGAGAGCCGGCGGCCTCGCTCGATCGTGGCCGGCGCTTGGCGGGGTCGGGGCAAAGGGCTCGGGAGCAGTGCTGTGGCTCCGCTCAGGCGGGTCAGGGCTGAACTGGCCAAAGCGTGACCTGAAGTGCCAGCTCTGAACGCCTCCCTGCATCTAGGACTGAAAGTACTTTATCTCAGTTGCTGAAATAGGTGTCCCTGTGCGTGAAGTACTAGCATTGATCCGAACACGTTTTGGGTGGCAGCATCAGACTGGCTTTGTGCTTGTGGCAGAGGTCAGGCTAGAGTCAGGACTCTTAGTTGTGCTTACTTAGAAAGGGTGGTCACAGCTCTGTCTTCTCGGTGGTCTTGGATCTCAGAGGTGCGATGGGTCAGAGTAAATGGGCCTCTTTGAAGGGCTCATGTTAAGGAGCTCTCTTCAGGTACAATGGGAGTTCTTTATTCACCCCGACAGCAGACATGCTAAGGGCTGTGATATATGTACATTTTAGCTCTGGTGCCTTTGCCAACCAGCCTTTTCATTTTGTCTTTTTGTCACATCAGTGGCTGCACAGGAATCTACTTTGATCCGTGCGTGTGATTAAAAGTATTTTCCCAGAAGCAAAAGCCTCCAGAGCTAGCAAAGTTTGCTTCTGGCTGGTTCTGCTCCTCAGGTGCTGCTGCTGGGGGTGCTTGTGGCTGCCCGTGGGATGAAGTGTGGTGTTGGTGCCGACATAACTTGCATTGCACATTTACTTTTGTGAGGTTTATTTTATAACTTGGATGAAGTTAGCTAGCTTGGTTTTAAAGCTGAAATCTTCTGTGCAAAACTTGCCTTTTTTAACGGTATGTATAGTATCTGGCAGTTGGTGCAATTGATTGAATTATTTAGTGTATGTCTGTTTCATATGTGTATACATACAGACAGGGAGAGAGTGCATGCATGTATATGTATACATTTATGTGTACATATACATACATATTTAAATAATATTGCTGTTAATGACCAATCCTGTCAGTTTCAACAGTGTTTGCTAAGTGTTATATGTATAAGAGGGAATTAGGATATAACCTCCCTGGTTTGTGTGTGTCCCCACTGTGTTCTTGGAGAGCTTTTGCAGGGCTTCAGTATGGAGAGCTGTCTGGAGAGAATCACCTCGGAGTGAAGTGTAGAAGGTGCTTTGGTTGAGCTCTGTTTTGAGCCCTGTCTTTACTGAAGGTCTTTGATTTGAGGTAGAGGTGGAAATTAGGAGTTGACTATTTTGTCATCTTTCAAAGTATGGAGTAATCCTGTGTTACCCCACTGAAATCACTGGTTATCAGCTCAGATTCTTGAGTATTCCTGGGATATTAAGGTGGCCTACTTAAAAAAAAAACCCTTTTTGATATATTTTTGTGTCTGTATTACTTATGAAATAGAGATATTGAACTTGTATATAAATCATACTTTATTGCTCTGTTTCCAAACTCTGACAGATATTGAGAGCATCTCCCAAGATCTGTGCTTTCCAAGTAGACTAGTTTCAAGAAGCACATCAATAATGTATAACAACAAATAAAGTTCTTAATTTCAAAGTTAAATTATTTCTTGTAGAAAGGACTTCATTTTTTTTTTTTCAATGTTATATTAAAGAACTCCCCTCTAAATAATCTCCTGTCTCAGACAAACTACAGATATGTTCATCAGCCCCAGTCTGGATTCCTGTGCTAGAGTAGCATAAAGCAGCTGAAAATCAGACAGTCTATGTTTTTGCATCATTGAGTACTTAGCTCAGACCAGAAGTTACAATTACTTAATTTATTTACCACCAAAACCTGTCTTTTCCTCAAAGTCTGCTACATTGTTCTTTTCACAGGTAAGTCTTCCTTATGGTGTAAGAGTGTAACCAATAGCAATCGCCAACTCTGTTTTGATAATCCTGTGTGAGTTGGTACTTCAATAAGATTTAAAAATCTTCCCATGTATCTTTCACGACTTCCCTTGGAGGGGTGTTTGCTTCCTTGCAGTTTCTTACTTCCAAACTGTTGGTGCTGCTCCTGGCTGTGTTGAAACAAGATTTTTGACAAGTTTGGTTGTATACACTCAACGTACTATAAACACAAACATTTTCTTGTGTAACTTCATTTTAGGAGTGGAATAAATGGTGTTTGATTCTATCACATGAAAATATTTTATTGTCCTCCTGCTTTCCTTTTGGCTCTTTACCTTTTCATAACCGTTAAACATTTTTTTACTCTTCTTACTTTTTATATTCTTGATAGAGTCAGTTCTTTGTGCTCTTGGAGTTTAAATCTGACCAAGTGTTTCAAGAAGATAAAAGACAGTTTTCAGTTGTCTGCAGTGCATGTGGACAAGCGTATTTAGACCTGCTCATACTGGAGCAATATTTGTAAAGAGCTGTGACAAACGCTCCAGGGACCACTCTGCAGCAGAATTCAATCTTGTTGGCTAGCAACAAATAGGCTCCATTGAAGGCTGTTTATTTGAATAGGAGTTGGATTGGGCCCTTTGGGAGAATACTGTGTTTTGAAAATAGCTTCAGATGCAGTGGATTCCGGTGATGAATATAAATGAGGAACAATTAAATCACAATCATTAAAAAAAAAAAAAAAAAAAAAAAAAGCTTAAGGTAACCCCAGTTTTCTAATCTGGTGAGAAGATTGGCTGGTGTGTTGTGAAGCCCTGGCCTGGCCTTCAAACAATCCTCAGTCCTGCCATGACATTTCCAGATTTCATGCATGTTGAAAATATTTTAAAAAGAAAGAAAGAAAAAAAAAAGACATGGAAAAGAAGATGGAATTAACATTCCTTTTATACAATCTGCTGAATGGCATATGTATATTAAAAATGGAGAACCTTCCAAGGTTGCTTACTGCAGATACCTTCAATTCCTAGCCTTGAACACCTATAAAACCTCATTAATGCTGAACAAAAGTTCTTTCTGTATTAAGAAACTGTGAGTTTAGTGATCTTCCATACAACAGAAAGCATTACTGCAAAAAACCAAATTCATGATATCAGAAGCTACTTCAATGAGAACTTCTGCATTTTTTTCTTGGCTTTGTGTTCGGTTCTTGAAAGTTTCCTAAAGATTTGGACTGTTACCCTATTTGGCTTTTTGTGGTTGACAGTTTTGCTATAATTTTTAAGGTATTCCATCTAGAGTCAGGAAAATACATGAGCCTACAGACTTCCTTTCACAAACAGTTTTTTTTCTGTAGGTGCCTAAACCAAATGACTAGAAAACCCTCTTCAAACTCTAGACAAAACTGAAATGCCAAAGTGGAGCAGATGTTTGGCCCACTCCTCCCTGGCAGTTCTGTTAAACACATGGTTATTGAATCCTTTTTTGAGATGAAAGAAGGAAATGAAAACATAAATATAACCTTAGACTGTGGGGGTTTTAAAATTATTTTTGCACTTAGTTTTATACTGGTGGAACTTCTGCTTTGGGAGCACTCTAGTTCTGGCACAGATTTTCACAGCTTTGTCTTGAAGTAGAAAAGGTGCACTTTGCTGCATTTATTTACCTTTCTTTGTACCTCATGTAGGTATAATCAAGGGATAGGGCTAATTAGATAAGAAGAGGCAGACTTCATGAATATGACATTAAGCTGAGAATTAGCTGGGACACCTGTGGTCTTAAACCTGGCTGTGGATAAGAAAACTCCTCCTCCCTGCCCTTCATTGAACTCCCCCCCAGTTTACCCAAAGAGACTCCTTACCTTGCTTGTGTACATTTAGGATTCATTAAAGTTTTTGCTATAAAAGCAAGTATTTCTTCATTGATCTGCCTCCTGAGGCACGAGATGAAGTGTCAATAGACAAACCCCTTGTTTTCTTTACAGGTATCTCAGTGATTTGTTTCCTCCTGTTTTGTTTTTTTTTTTTTTCCTCTGGAATATTGTCAGTGTACGTGACAATTGTCTTTGTTTTGTGGTTTGTTTTCATTTGTGTGGGTTTGTTTCCTTGGTTTTGGATGATTTTTGGGTTGGGTTGTGTGTTTGTTGTTTTGGTTTTGTTATTAATTTTGTTGTTGTGTTGTGGCTTTTTTGTTTGTTTGGTGGGGGTTTTTTAAGCAAAACCCTTCATTTGGTCTTTGTGGCTGATGATTGCCAACAAAGGTGCTATGAAGAATGTGTGGAGATATTGGGATTCTGTTGGGAATGCAGAAAAGTGAGATGAGGGTTTAGAAACACTTGTGGCTTAGTTGCTCCTTAGATAATTTCCCTGCTGCATTTTGCCCTCTCTTGTTTGGAAGGTTAATTTTCAGCAAAAATTGGGAATTTATTCACTTGGTTCTTAGAGATATGACTCTTCCCCACCCTATTTGGGGGACTTTCTCACAGACACAGTTCCAGGATGATTTAAACTCAACTGATACCTTTTTTTTTGTTGTTGCTGTTGACCTTGCCTGTAGCAAGTGGTTAATCTCATCATTGCCTTGGCCAGTCCAATCTTTCTGTGAACATTTGAGGTTAGAATCTGCACCTTTGAGCATGTGCTTGAACGATTTTCTCCAGAAAATTTCCTTCTTTAATGCTCCCTTCTGAGCAAGCCACTTTCTAGCCATCCATGAGTCAGCTGTGTCCCTGCTCCATAGCATTTTAATAAAGGATGGGGCATAGAAATCATGCTACCTGTGCTACTGATATGGCAGTAACTTTTCAACTGGTAGTTAACTGATGATCCATAATTAACAGATGGCCGTTGGTCTTATTATTATCACACGAAGTAACTAAAAGTTCTTGAGTATCACATTTTGTTTTATTTTGTTATTGTTGTTTTTATTTGTTTAAAAGATACCATTCTGTTGATCAGATTTGCCCATGAGCTTCTGTCTTCCTGCTCTCTGCAGAGTCTCTTTCTCCTTGCTCATAGGCTTCCTAAACTACAAGAGTCTGTATTCTAAAATAGAATTTCATTTTGTTTTCTTTCTGTGATGATCTGATAGTGTATGAGCTTGGAATCCAAAGCCATAAAGCTTTAGGCACTGTCCCCATTGGGCATGAGTATGGTTGAGGCTATTTCACTCAGACTGTTTCATTTAAGAAATTTCTTAAAGAAATGTAACCTTTTAAAGTGTTTTGGGAGTGGTACATTACTGGTTGAGTTCATTTACCTTGCATGTTGACAGTACTTGGTGACAGATCAATTTCAGTCCACCCTGTTTGTCTTTAATTTGTGCAGTAGTGCTTTATTAACTTGCCCTGGAGGGCAGAATAGTTTAAATTTGCTTCTATCATTTGCATCTTTGGATAATTAATGGTTTGGGTTTCGGTTTTCTGCTTTTCAGAAGAAAAATATACAAATTCATTTTGTTCACAAGTGAAGGACCAAAGGTTATGTGCACATCCTTATCAGCTAAATTAGTTTGTACAAGAGGCATTGTAAATGTTGCAACTTTACCATGTGCTGACTGCATTTGTAGGGTGAAGATGTGACTTTATACCAAGTATTGAGGCATTTGAATGTAATCATTGTGGTGGGTTTCCTTCAGGAAGGTGAAACAGACAAAATGCTGACCTTCAGTATTCACTGGGCAGTCATTTAGCTTGGAAGAAAAGTGGATTGTTTTTTGGTTAGGTTTTGTTGGTTTTTTGTTTTGTTTTGTTTTTAATGATTAAACTGTAAATAGAAGAGGTTTATTTGGCTTAAAATGGACAGATATTTTGAGAACATCAGTCGCAGCAACTTTAAACACATTTGTACAGTGTGTGTTTAGAATACTTCTGGAGCAAGAAGTAAGTTCATGGGACCAATAACTGGGAAGGATGAAAATCATCGAGGTACTGCAGCAGTACAGAGACTGAGGAATGTGAGCAGTAGTCTCAGTTTGTGTCAGGAGGAGAATCACTTTTCCTGTAGTTACTTTACCTTTGGTGTCTAACTCTTGTCCACTTAATTCTTTGAGAGATGCAAAAGTTTTGTAGGAACTGTCAGGAATAGAGAATTAAGAGAGATTTTGTGATCATGTTTGATAGGTTTGTCTGCTTGTCCAAGACTTCTCACAAAAAATACGAAGCTGCAAATTAAAAACCAGCCAGAGATTACTAGTGGAACACTTCATCATTCTACTGAGAGCTTCCTCTGAGGGATCTGTGGACAAAAGAACAGTTTAATTTGACATCTGCTAATTTAGTGCCAGTCAAGAAAGCAGTTGCTGCTGTGTGCAAAAAGAAAAAAAAAAAAAAAAAAAAAGAAAAAACTATCTAAATTTACTCATACAAAATATTGGTATAAAACTGTCTGGGAAATTCCAGTTATGGGAAAAATTATATGTGCAATTTATAGAGAACAGTGATAGATACAGATAAAAGATACAGATATTTATGCTACTTATAGATGAAAGGTCTATTAAAACCGACCGAATGCTTTTTATTGCCCACATATTACTTGCCTAAGGCTTGAAGATGGAATGAGAAATTTATTTTCTCCTAAATTTTCTAACTTCTGAAACTCTGCCCCTCCAAACGCATTGGAAAGGATGAATGTAATTGAATTCTTTCATGCAGAGTTTTAGTCTGGATTTGTTTTTCGGTTAAATGGCTGAGATTAAAATAGTCTAAATTTGGGGAATAGAGGAACTGATATTTAGAGCTTGCTTTAAACTTGATGTGAAATGTTGTGTGAGAGAGCAGCTAGAATGTGTGTTGCTCCATCTAGGGAGAATTGATGACCCAGCTGATAACCTATGGATGAGGATCAGTGGTCAGACCCACGTTACTGACACTGTTATTGTACCTCTGCTACAAACAGCTTGGCTATCAAGAACTGGCTGAAGCTTCAGACAACTGGAGGAAGTCTTATGTCAGCAGGTCTTGCTCCTTATGGGGGACTTCATTCACTCCAGTATCTGCTGGAGTGACAGTGCAGCAGGACACGAGGAATCAAGGAATCGAAGAGGTTTCTGCAGAACATTGATAACAACTTCCTCATGCATATGACTGAGGAGCCAACAACAGCAGACACAACTGGACCTTACTTGTCCAGGCAAGGAAGAACTGGTTGGAGATGTGAAGCCTGGGTTTATGAAGGGGAAATGCTTGCCCAAGCTGTTGGCCTCCTTTGATGAGATCACTGTCTTTGTAGTTGAGGGAAGAGCAGTGGATATTGTCTCTTTTTGGCAGATGCAGCATGGGTTGTGGTGAAGCACCAGGGACAATGCTGGAATATTCCCAATTTCCTTGATCTGTTGCCTTGGAAGTTCTGTTCTATTGGATTAACCCTCTTTTCTTTCTTCTCCCTCCATATAGTTAGGTCATTTGTTTTAATGAGTTTAAGTGCCATTCAGAACTTTGCATGCTCAATAGGTTTTTTTTAAGGTTATGTTTAATTTCCTTGTGATCTCTGCTACAACTATTACACATTTTGGCTTTAGGAGCTTCATGGATCTTTATGCCAGGCATCAACTAAGGTTAAAAAAAACCTGGTCCATAACCTGTCTATCTGTGATTTTATGTTGGGTTGGTTTTTTTTCCATGTCTTCTTAGAACTTTGCTGTGTAGTGCTAATGGAGAGGTTATTTAGGTCAGTTCATTTTCAAAATCTTCCAGCTGCCTGATAGTCTATTGAAGGTGACAAAAACATGGCAGAGGTGTCAGTCTGTCAGATGGGAGAGTGAGGAGTTTAGCATTCCCTGTGGTCTTGTGACCTCCTACAGATTATGGATTGTAATGTCTGGCCATTTTGCAGTATTGCCTTGCACTTGTGCAGAGATGTCTCGTCCCATATCACATTTATAGCATCTATTAAGAGGGAAATAAAATGAGATTTTATGATTAAAAAGCAAAACACATGTTTTTAAGTCCCTGCCCTCTGTAATACATCTTATTTCTTTGAAGATCTAGTCATAGAGATATTCTGGAAAACCATCCATTGTAGCCAGTTGTCTAGGATGTGTTTTTAGACTGTTCCTGTAGCAGTGAGGATCTGAGGTGAAGATGGGATGTCTTGCTTGGCATTTATCACAGAGGAGCCCAGGGCTGGGAGGAGCACTTGGGAGTTTCTGAGCCTGCAGAGCTGGCACTTCCCACCTCTTCAGGAGGTTGGCTGGGGTGTCTCTGGCTGCCTACAGATGGATTTCTGCCAGCAGCTGAAAGTTTTGTCAGTGGCTTTGCTGTCTCTTATGAGCAGCAGTTTCGTGTTGGCATTGGCTTTGCTGGTGCCCTCTGTCAGTGTCTGATGAATGTTATTAGCTGGCAGGTAGTGGTGTTTTTAAAGAGCTACTCAAAGAACAAGCTCCTGATGAAAGGCTACTCCCCTGTGCTCCCTTTGCTCACTGATTAGCTTTTCCCACAGGCTCAACTTCCACGTGTCTGCAAGTCTCCATGTGGCAAAGCTCAGGTGGTGAGCACACCTGCACTGCCAGGAAAGAAGAAATGAGAGATGGCTTTGTTTTAGGGTTTGATTTGAAATGGACTTCTGTTTGCCTAGAACGATTGATCAGTGGCATTAGAAATGTGGAAATCCACTCTGAGGCCAGAGTCTTTGATGATGAAGAGATGGTGCTGCTTGTAGCGTGCTAGGATTGTTGTGAGATTTCTCATCAGACACTGGCACAGGCTGCCCAGGGAGGGGGTTGAGTCACCATCCCTGGATGTGTTTAAGGGTTGTTTGGATGTGGCTTTAGGGACGTGGTTTAGGGGTGAACTTTGTAGAGCAGGGCTAATGGTTGGGCTGGATGATTCCGAGGGTCTTTTCCAACCTGAATGATTCTGTGATTCTATTTGAGAATGGCAGCAGGGTGAACTGCCAGTGTGGATGGCTGGTGTAGGAATATTAATAAATGACCTGCAAAGGAAAAGTGTTCATGACTTTTGACTTGCTGTTAAAGACATATGTTCATCAATTATTCTGTGGCAATTTCTTGTTTGTCCACAGCTCTGCCCAAGCAGCTGGGAGGCTGCTGTCATCCTCTTGTCTGTTTGTTTTGAGTTTTCCTTTCAGTTTGCTTCATGTTACTCTAAGACAAATGGTCTAGTTAAACCCAAGATTTATTGATATAAAGAATAATTGTGTACCAACCTTATTTTTTTTTTTTTTTTATGCTTCCAGGATAAAAACTCCTACAGTCCAGTCTGCATAAGTTCAGTAAACAAGCTATGACTTGGGCTTGCATCAGAACTGTTTCTGTAGATACTTCTCTATTTTTTATTCTACTGCTGTGGGCATTTGCATCTTTATTGCTCAGGAGTTCTATGCTGCTTAATGCTTAAAGTCATGATCTTCTGTGATGACATAATTAGGCAGCATGGAAATGATCATGATTTGACTTCAAGTATTGAAGATCTGGAACAAAAAACTGTGATTATATTTCCTGTTTGCTTCTGTGTGATGAGAAATGGATCTCAAACTGTCTAAACTGGCATTTTCTTGGTGGTTTTTCTTCAACTATCAGTGACTCCTAACACTTGAAGAATTCTTCCAGGGTATGGGAGGCATGAAACACTTCTTTCATAGACATGAGGACTAGAGACAGGAGTTCAGAAACATTTCTGAACAACCCACTGACCCTGATTTGATTTGTGTTTTCTAAAGATTCGGGAAGCTTAATTAGGATCAAGTGCACAAAAAATTGGTAGTGGGGATGCTCTTAAAAGCTTAATCTTTATATCTTGTAGTTGGTGGTAAAATAGCTTTAGAATTGTTTTTTTCCTGGTTATATTGAATACTTAAAGATTTTTTTCATAGTTACAAATTAAAATTCTACTTTTATGCAAAACATTTGGAAGTTAAACGCTTTATGAGAATGAAAATAGTAAATATCCCTTCAAGACATTTGAAATAAAAGGATGTTTCTGATTTATGTGGAGAAGATAGCTCATTTCAGCTTTTGAATATGTGGTGCATATCACCAGCAATCTTCTTTCAATTGCAAAGGTAGGGACTGTATTGAGGTGTTTTCTGCAACCTATTATGCAATTGTGTGTGGTAGTGAGTTTATTTTCATCAGATACTTCAAAGCTCTTACTTTTTAGGTCAGGAAAGTATGCTTTTCCTGAAGCTTTGAAGTTTTAAATAAGCAAAATGAACTTAATTTGACTAAAATTAATTACTAATGCAAAGCAGAGCTACTGAGGACTAGCACATTGACAAAAGCAGAAATTGAATCTGTGAATTCATATTCTTGTTTCTTTCACCCCAGCAAAGGCTCTGAAAATTGATTCCAGATTTATAAAGCTTCTGCAGACACATTTGCTTCTTGGGAGCGTAGGGATGTACAATAAGTATTTTTAATACTGTTTCATTCTGCTGAAGTTGAATGCAAGAAGAAACATGTTTGCAAACATTTTCTGAAGTGGGGAGGGTGTTGTTTGCCCCGTTGAGGGAACTAGCAGCTTTGTGTTTGGGCAGGCTGCTTTGTTTTCCTGACATCACGGTTGTTACGTGACCTTAGGGATGATGTTCAAAGCAGAAAGTTTTGAGGTGAGCTCATGGGCTGTTGTGTTGCAGCCGGGTTTTCAGAACTCACTGGGGATTCACTGCTCAGGTGAACGTTGGTGTCTCTGCTCAGCCCTGCCCAGTCAGCCTTTAAACGCTAAGCAGAATGCATTGGAGAACTTCTGAGTGTCTAAAGTGTGCTGTCACTTCGTTTGCAGCGATTTCTATTTTGGTGTTTGCATGTATATAGAGGCTTCGGTGCTCCCCTGGCTGTCAGGGATTTGTCCTGCTTCATTTGGAGGTCAGTCTGCAGCAGCCTGACTGAAACAGTGGCTAAAGAGCAGGCTGACAAGGTGTGGGAGAGTACTGAGGTCAGGGTCTTGCTGTTTGAGAAGATGTTGTTTCCACTGTCTCCTCTCGTTTTTGAGGGCTGCAATCCTCACAAAACCCTATCAGCAGATACCCAGAAAGATCATCCAGGTGGTAGCTGCTGGATCTGTCTTGTAGTGCTCAAGGATGTGGGCTCAGATTCTGTTTTTCTGAGATAAGGAGACTAAGGATGACAGAAGGAGCTCAAATCTAACCCTGTGCATGTTCCTGGTAGTTGACAATGGGGCTTAGTGGGTAGGAGAGTGTATTTACAGAATAGCTGTCAAAATCTCTGTGTGTAAGCAAGCTGTAAATAAGTCTATAAAGTATAATCATTACTGAAGACTTTAAATCTGCAATGAGTGAAGGACTTGCTTCAAGCTTGTTCTTGTCTCTGCTTCCTTGCACGAGAAGTAAACAGAAGGATAAATCAGAAAGCTGAGTTTATAGATGTGATTTAAAGGCATGTTGGAACAGAATTGTGTGGTTTATTCTTTTTCTTGGGCTAATGACCCAAATGAGTTCTGCAGTGCAGGAACATCCCATTATGCTGCAGGATTTCTAGGGGAGTGCAGAAGTTAAGCTTGGGATTAATCAGTTTGCAATCAGACTGATTTTAAAAGGACAAGGAGGTGTACAAGAGAAAATCAAAAGAACATAGTAGGACAGAAAGGCATAGAGAGACACATTCAGGAACTCCTGAAGTGAAAGGGTTTCTTGTGGTAGACAGCCAGCAGGGAGATTCAGGAGAACTGCTAAGGGAGGCATTATGGTTTTGTTAAAATAGCAGCTTCAGGGTTTTTTTAGCCCCACTTCCACCCTGAGCACATGTCCTGAGAGACTGGTAAAACTGAAATAATCCCTTACCATTTTAGTTGCAATATTGTGACATATCCAAAACATAACTGAGACGCTACTAAAACTTCTGTTTTTTCAGGTGCATATTGCTATGGCTTAAGTAGAAGGGAAAGGTTCCCGACTTAATACTGTTCCTTTTTTGTTTTGAGTGGGTTTTGGTTTGTTTTAATTTATATTTTAATGCAATCTATATGGCTTTGTAAGTTTCAGAATCAGAAATGTACGTGACTAGATTTGGTGCTGTCTTCTTGAGTCCTGTGTCTGTGGAATATTAAAGTGCAACAGAATTCTGTTATTTCATGTTGGGGTTGCTGTGGAAAGAATTAGAAGGTCGGCTTGAATAAAAAATAACAAGGGTTGTTGAATTAACATTGTATGTTTCCAAACAGAATATTTATTAATGTGTCATTGCAGTTAAATATATTTTTTAGTGGCAGGGAAATGTTGGTTTTGAGGTTGAAGCAGTAAATCTTTAAGTATTTTACATAATTATTAATGAATTAATTTTGAGTTAGAGGGTAGTGAATGAAATGTTCAATCCCCTCAGTCATGATGACATTTGAGTTCTAATCTTAAAAAGCTTGAGCAGAGCCACAAAATTTTAGATGCAATTACCTTGCTAAGTTGAGAGTTCAGCTGGTGAGAGAGTCTGGGGAAGGTTCACTGACTTCAGTGTGGAAATTGGGGGAGAGTTGACTTGACTTTAGGGTCAAATCCACTAGGCTTATTTCTTCAGTTAAATCATTCACTCTCCCAGGTTAATTTTAACATTTGGGGTAGGCTGCTCAGATTGAGGCTGAAACTGTTCTTTTTCTAAATGGTTTCTGCAGGATCTTTCTGCTTTGAACTGTCCTGTATTGCACCCAAATGTCAGACTTTGTGACTCTGACCAGGAGTGCACCCTGCTGCAGTCTCTTCTGTCTGACTTCTTATTTTCTCCTTAAAAAGCAGAAGTGTGACTTACACCCTCTACATGATATGGTCATATTTTATAGGTGTTTATTTGATATTAATTGCCATTTGTTTCTACAGTATTATTGAAATAAAACTCCTTTGGCAAGACCTGAAAGTTGAAGGTGAAAGCAATGCTGTTTCTCAGTTAAATTATGTATGAATAAATGATTCCAAATTGACAGATATTGCTTGTAGTGATTCCTTTCTTGAGTGAAAAACCAATTTCTATTTCTTAGGAACTTAAAATTCTTGAGAGACAGAGAGAAACTAGATGCAGCCTCAACAGAAACAAAGATAAATGAGTTGAAAGTTTAATAGCTGCTTTTTTGTTTTCAGGACCATGTTGCATTGCACTAAATCCATGGATGGCCCATGTTGTACTGTGCTATTCCTGGAGATAGGAGAAAATTTATTTGTAACAACAGCAGCAAAAAAAAAGGTACAAGAAGTGGTAGTGTGGAAAATGCAAGGTACCACATTGTTCAGCATCCCTCATCTGAGACCTGCATTCTCTGCCCCAGTGAGCTCTGTGGAGCTGTGGTATCATCTCAGTTTCTCAAGCACTCTCTAGCTGTTGGAGCAGATGTGTGTAAACACAAGCCCAGCTCAACATCTGCCCCTGCAAGGGTTTCTAAAGTGCTGACACTTGTGTGCCAGATGGGCACCTTCTCACCTCTGTTCAGGAGGGTCAGCGTGCCCAGCTTGAGGTGCTCATGGGCACAGATGTGAAGTTTTCTGCTGCAGCAGAAGGTTTTTAGGTCTGTAGAGTTCTGAAAACCTGTGCCTGTTTCGGAGAACTCATCCTGAGGATTCACTCACTGCCAGGTTTTTATTGTTCCTTTAAATAGTGTACAATATGTTCTGGTTTAATTTGTTTTGAAACAATTCAGCCATACTTCACAGTGCCTTCTAGAACTCATCAATACTACCTGTATATCTGCTTGATAAGAGTCCAGTAAATTAGCATTATTATTAAACAAATCCTCATTCTGTTAGTAACTGGCGAGTGCCTGTTTCCCAACAAACAAGTGATGTCAACTGGCATTCATTATTATTTTTCCTGGGCTTTGTTATCTCCAGGCAGGTGATCTGTAGTCCATATCATCGCTGTGTTATGTTGCAGAATAATCACTGCCTGGTGATGGAGGAGGAGCAGTTTCTCTGAACTAAAAAGATGACAAAATTCTCCCTTCTTTAGCTTTTCAGTTAAAATAGCTTCCTTTTCTAAAATTGACATGTCTCTTGTTCAAGAAAGCTCTTCCCTTCATTTCTTTGATGTTTGTCACCATCTTGATGTCTCCTGCTGTGATGCACTGTGATTCCTGCCTTCCTATCTCTGTTTTGCAGTGGCTTCTATTAAAAGAACCATGCAACACGACGAGAGAAATCCGCTTTTCCTTGAACTATGGGAAAAGTCTTCAGGGGAAGATTTAACTAAGCACTTGTTTTGATTGCATGAACTAGAATTAAAGTAGTGACACAAACACCTAATATAGTAATAAAATAAAGTCCATTGATTGTCTCAAACTGTAGACTTCTGAACTACAGCTCTTCTGGAGGGTTAATGTTCTCTCTCTGCAATGCATTGCATTGAAGCTGAGTAATTGCTTCAGGAGGACATGGGCAGTCCAGTCGTTAGCTTGTAGTTTACTCTTGTCTCCCCCAGGCTGGGTTTGCACAGGCAGAGCAGTGGAGTGTCTCTGCTACCCTGGGTAAGGGCAGGCTGCTGTGGGAAGGGGGATCCTGCCCTCACTGCTGCATTGCTGGTGTGGCTCTTGCCCTGGCTTTCACCTTCACCTGGTCCATCTGTTGGGTTATGAAGGGGGCAGCCAAAGAAGCTTTCTTCTGGGTTAGATCCATCTCAGGTTTGGGAAACACAAAAGAGGGTTGATTAGCAGGGGAGCTGTGGTGGCAACTCACTTCCAGGTCATCTCAGCAGCATTAGGAAGCCACAGTCCTGTGATGGTGACTCCTCCAAGTACCTTGGCTTCTTGGTTTCAAGCTAGCAGGGCTATATAGTTGTGTGAGGGTATGTCAGCAATACATGGGAGAATGGTGGTGAAGTTTAAAGTGGTGTCAGCTTTGGTTGGAATGCTGCAGAAGGCAGTGAGGTGTAACACAGCACCAGCATTCCTGGGCTAAAGAAGCACGTGGGGAGCAATGCATAGAATCATAGAATTGTCAGGGTTGAAAGGGATCTTAAAGCTCATCCAGTTCCAACCCCACTGCCACGGGCAGGGACACCTCCCACTAGAGCAGGTTGCTCAGAGACCTCTCCAGCCTGGCCTTTAAAACTTCCAAGGATGCAGCTTCCCCCACCTCTCTGGGCACCCTGTGCTGGTGTCTCATATCATGATGGGGAAGAAATTCTTCCTCATGTCTGATCTGAACCCACCCATCTCTAGTTTTAACCCATTCCCTCCAGTCCTATTACTACCCAACATCCTAAAAGGTCCCTCCCCAGCTTTCCCATAGCATAGAAATACTTGCTTTCATACAGAACCAAGGGTAGTAATCTCTTTATGTTGGCTTCTCATGACAGACATTAGTGATAAACTTCTGGTTTGTGCTGTTTTTCAGCATTTTTATTTTTTTTTTTTGTCAGATGAATTCTATGGATGCTTATTCTTTCTGTCAGCACTGCCAGCAAACTGAAATAAGTGTTTTAGTTTGTTTTCAGTGTCTGACATGGTATATTTCAAGTATATGACCTAATAAAATGTACCTGTACCCATGGTGGTTTATATGAAGGTGTGGACTTAGTTGTATTTCTGATAGTTCATTTTTGATAGGAACTTCTCCTACAACTTTGTCAATTACAGGAGCTGTGTGTCAATAAAGATAATAAAGGTTTCTTTCTGATATTGATGAGTGCTGTGCTCTTTCATTACTGTCATCTTTGTGTATCCGCTTGCTTTCATGTTTGCTTGGAATTGTATTATATGTCAGTGTACAAACTGAATAAGCTGGACTGCTGGAGATTGTGTTGGGTAAGCAAATAGATAATATATATATATTTTATTTTTTTTTAGGTTGGATGATTTTATAAAGATGCTGCTTATTGTATCTTATATTTCAGATGCAGGGTCCATCTAAAAGACCTCCCCAGAGGCAGCAGTTTTCTTCCCAAATGACTTCTTTCGAGTATAACAATTTAAATATACTCCATATTTATAAAACCTGATACTATATACATTTGATGTACAGCTTGCATTCATGCAGAGATAATTAATGTTAGTAGGTCTGGTTTATACTGGCACAGCTACTCTTAGCATAGTTAAAGCTGTAGAAGGGAAGAAATGTAGTATTCATTGATTTCCCAGCTTCAATGTCAGGTGTTTTAAGAGTTCCATCTTTGTTTCATGATGTTAATAGTGGCTTCCATTCATACTCTGAATGGAAAGGGGATGTTGGATGTCACTAAAGTGTCTTCCTTTTAACATTCGTGCAATAAAATGCATTAATCTAGGTTAATGGGAACTGTAGAGGTGCTCAAGTTATACAGATCTGTCAAGGGATGTGCAGTTATCCCAGAAATTTGCTTTATGGTGGTATTGCTGGTGCTGGTGATGAGAGAATGCTCTGGGAACAACTTACAGCAGCTTTCCAGTACCTAAAGGGGGCTTGCAGGAAAGTTGTGAGGGAGCTTTTAGAAGGGCAGGTAGCAACAGGACATGGGGTAAAGGCTTTAAACTGAAAAAGGGTAGATGTAGATGGAAGGTAAGGAAGAAATTATTCACTGTGGGGTGGTGAGACAGTGGAACAGGTTGCCCAGTGAGGCTGTGGATGCCCCATCCCTGCAAGTGTTCAAGGCCAGGTTGGGTGAGGCTCTGACCAACCTGCTCTGGTAGGAGGTATCCCTGCCCATGGCAGGGGGAGTTGGACCTAGATGATCTTTAAAGTTCCTTCCAAGCCAAAGCATTCAGTGGTTTGAAATCATCACTCTTAGAGTGAACCTCAGAGGTTTTACCAGGGAGGCCAAAGAGTTACAAAATGTTGTCCTGAGCTAATATTGAGCATTTAGGTTCAGATAAGGAATCATCACTGGCCTAGCTTGGTGAAACTTGCATTTACTGATGCTGCTTTTTTTTTTGTGTGTGTGTGTGCTTATATGGAACATTTATTTCTGAGCAGAGTTTTGCTGAAGTAATTAACATGCAATTTGCAAACTTCTTGGTGAATACATTAAGCCAGTTTCCCCTGGTTTTATGTGCATGTGTTTTCTTCTGTAAAAAACAAGCACTCAGATGATACCTCCTGGGTCACCTGAAAGATGTTACACATCAGGGTATTCAAGGCAGCACGTATAAGGATGAAGACATCTTGTTGCAGTGTTTTCTAAATCTGAGCTGTTTGTTTTTTGGTTGGGTTTTTTTTACATATATCTAAGCAGATTTCTGCTATAAACTGAAGTTGTAGTTCTACTCCATTTTAACTGTGTTGTTGCTGTTTAGCTCACAGTATTCAAATAATGCAAATTTTTTTTGTGACAGCTCAAGAATTGACAGACTGAATGGTGGAAGAGTAATGCAGCTACTCTTCAGTTGAGGCCTTTTGTTCCACTTACTGGAGTTTGGAGATTTTTGAGGCTGTTGTCAGGCTCTAAGGAAATGTTATGAGTTGTAGTAGAGTCCTGTTTAAGTACATTAATCACTTTGATAAGCACTAACGTTAGAAATTAAATCTTAAGAAATATCTTATTAGAAAAAAATGTAATTTCTCTAAACTTTATTCTTTAAATAGTGATATAAAGCCAGGGAGATGGGCTGCTAGTTGTGTTTTTCTTAGGTTTATGAACTGATTTATTTTTAAAGCTTATTTGTGATTTAAAACAAATTTTAAAAGCCCCTTTTCAACTTATCTGGTGCATCTGAATCTCAGGAGCTACTCTCCATCTACAGTGTCTACATCAATACACAGCTCATAAAGATCTCATATAAAAGTGCTGCTTTTTTTTTTTCTTGTACTCATATAAGGTCTGTTGGAAGTCTTCAGCAGAGGCATGGATTGTATTTATTTTAGCCTTTTAATGTGGACTTGCTTTCAAAATACTAAATCCTTTAGTTTGTCTTTGAAAACCCATCGTCTGGATTTTCATTTAGACTCACTGGAGTGATTTTACATTTTTCTTTTTTTTATAGCAAGTGTGGCACACGTGCTAACCAATAAAATGTCACTTAAAAAAAAAAAAGCTTATAAAGATTTATTCTTCTATTTTTATTGAAGCAACAGCCCTTTTTTGGGCTGCTCAGAGCTTGACAGTAGTTAAGATTCAAGAATATACAGAAATTCTTTAAAAGTAGCCTCTGCTTTCCTGTACTTTAATTTCCCTTTTGCTTCCCCCACCCCCTTACAGATTGAAATTATTTTTTCTGATGGTAATTTACAGCCTTATTCCTCTGTCTTTCACGAGGGCCAGGACCACATTGATGAAACCACTCTTTAGTTCTACTGAGAGTAGTTGGCAGAGTGGGAAAATAAATAATATAAAGACATGTGATGCTGGAGTCTTATTTTGTGCTGTGTTGAAATGTCCACCTAATAAGTTTCAAGGGGAAGGGATGGGTTATAGCTGCCTATAGGAGACTAGGTATGGGAAATAGTTTTCTTTCAAAACTTGATACAGGGTCTTGTTTAGGCTGTCTTAAGGCTTTACCTTTGTGCAGTAGCAGTGCTATGGTCAGTCTTGGGTGTATATTTATCTGTAGGATGAGTTGAAATTTGTAATGCCCAAGAAACTTAAGCTATTTAAAGCCCAGCTCAAATTCTTGTGAGTGCTTGGTGCAAATGTATTTGGGAGGGATTTGTACTAATTATTTTTTTTATTGTTGTCCCTTTTAAATAATTCTCATATATATATATATACTGCAAACAAAACATCTTTGTGTTGGGAGTTAGTTCAGGGAATCATCTGTTTACTCACATTTCTAACATCTCATGGTCACTTTTTTTGTGTGTGACATAGCATAAAATGCATATGTTTGCAACTGTTTTGATTTTTTTTTTCAAGATGTTCTTGAAAGAGTAGTTGTTTTTACAGATTCAAAGCTTTTGCTTCATTTCATCTCTTGTAACTGCTTTACTTTGCCTGCTCCTCTCAAGTCGTATGATGTGTATACTGCAAAGGCTTTAAAGCAAGTTTTTCATGTTCCTTGCTCTTCAGAGCTTCTAACACAGACTTTGTCACAGTTGATTTCTTAAATATATTGTAGTGCTGTATAAGGTGAAAGGCTGTACTAATACATTTTATTGAGTGGTTCATTCACAGTGAGGAATTTGTCTTTTGTGGAAAGTCTCGGCTGAAAGTCTTCAGGTGGCTCAGTAAGATGGTCTCAGAATCATATAATAAAGGACAGGGAAAAAAATATATATGTTCTTACTAATCCGAAGTTTGTAGGCTTTCATCTTCCATGCCAAGAGTTCTTGGTGAGATGTTATATTTTCAAGTTGTAAAACTGCTCCATACCAAAACTGTTGTACCACTCCAAGAGGCTGGTTGGGAAGAGCTCACTGGAGGTGCTGGTGGGAGCTCTTAGGTTTGCTTTATTGAATAACTAGGGTGGAACTAAGTTACCACTGCAGTGAGCCACACAGACTGGGGGGCACTGGAGATGACATTTCTCTGTAAAACAACAGAGCTGTGGCTGCTTTTCTTGCTGCCATCTCTGTTCTGCCTCTGTCACATGTTGTGTGTTATCTCCGGTGGCAGTTACTAGGTGGTGACTCTTTGCAGTCCAAGGTATTTAGGAGAGTTCTTAAAAGATTTTATTCCTTAAGCCTTGCTGGTTGAACTAACAATGGAGATGTCAGTTGACTTACTGTGCTGCACTGCAAATTCCTTACCTGTATAATACCTACCTTGGCTTGAAGGAGACTTCTGTCAAGCAACAGCAACAAAAGTCTTCCCCAGAGTAAGACTGTTTGAATATTTGCTTTCTTATTTTTTTTTTTAGATATCATCTTGGTGATACATACACGTGCAACCCATTTATTGCTATAAATTCTAAATAAAGGATGTTTTGCAGATTTGTTCTTAAAATTTTGGTCACTGAGTATATAATTTATCAGCTGTAGAAATCTTTATTTAAACCAGTTGTAAATAAACACACAAGCATAAGACAAAAATAAATTATAAGTAAACTTACTTATATATGCAATGGAAATCCTTAGTAAATTTTTAAATCAGCTTTTTATTTGACACAGCAACTTTAACATTGTTTTATTTTACTTAATTGTATCCAAGTTCACCTTGGTAAATACAACATTACATAACTTAAAGAGTTGTATCTGTAAGATTTATAAATACATATCAAATGAGCAAAAAATGCTCTCAGACTCAGCATAGACATCTTTTGTTTGAAATCAGAATCCATCTAAAGAGAATTAACCTTTCTCCTGGAAAATACAAATACAGAATTTGAGTATAATTGATTGTTTAAAGCAAGGTTTCTTCCTTTCAGATTTAAATTAGAATTGATGGCTTTGTTTATTTTGAGTCAATCCACTTTAACTAAAGATGTGAGCTTAATTGTCTGAATCCTGATTGTCAGATTGGTAAATTCCTTTTGCTCAAGAGAATTGAAACATCTTCATAGATGTTCTGCTGTAGCTCAGAGCCTTGAAGATGGGAGTGCACAGAGCAGCTTCGACTTGGAACTAGAACAGAATGGCTCTAGGTTGTATCTAACAATAATGGCTCTATTGCACATAATAATTATTATTATTAACAATAATAAATATTATTTTTACTGTGAGGTAGTCTGTAGAGCAACAACTAAAAAGGGAAAGTTAAGGATTTTCAGGGATAAAGCTGCTATTCTCTCCAGTCATGCTAAAAGCTTTTGTATCTTGATGGAAACTAAGGGCTCATGGCATCAGCTTTCGGTTGAAATTCTTTAACTTATGAAAGTGACTTTGTATTTTGACCCTACATGTGAGGACATTGCATAGATGCAATAACATATTGTGTCTATGTGAGTAACATGGAGAAATAGAAAACATCCTGAGGAGCCTGGATGATGCTAAGAATTGGAGATAGCCACAGAGCCCACTGACAGTATCTCATTTGATTCTTCTAAAATGTTAACCAGCTTATGGTTAAAAGAATCTAAAATGTGTCATTCGGAGATATTTGTAACTGTTTAAGTTCTGTGGGAGTCACTTTTACAGAAAGCATGTGGTTACATACTGTTAAAGATGGGGTTTGTAGTTGCTTTTTGCATTAATCTTTTGTGCTGGATTTCAAAGCAAATAGGAACAGACGGAGGTTGGCTTTTGATACAACACAGCATTTAAAAGTAGCACTGTGAAAGGAGTGTGTATTATTGAAAGACCAGCATGGAGATTTTCTGTTTTCTCTTTAAATAAAGTTGCATTAGGATAATATTTTTTTATCAAGCTGTTAGAGATCAAAGTATTAGTATGGTAAATAATCCTCTTTGTCTAATATATCTAAATATATAGCACTAGCTTGCCTACTGTGCTCTTTACATCAGGAGAAACCAAGAATTGATTGTGGGCTGTCTGCCAGTAAGACAACAGTTTGTCTCTCCGTGTGGGAAGAGCATCTTTTGCTGGCACAGAATGGGATAATACCACTGCCAGAAGTCAGCTGCACCTTTGCCATTGCCAGGAGTCAGTGACAGCTCCTTAATTATTGCTTTTGTCTGTAACAATTTATCCTGGGTGGAAAATGTGTCTTCTATTAAAATCATTCTGTAATCATCCTGTGACTTTTATAGTATCTATACTGTGTTTACTGCCAAGGCAAACAAATGTGATGTCTTTATGTCCATGTGTAAAGTTGCCAGATCTCTGTATTCATTATGTATATACGTGTGTGTGTGTGTGTGTGTGTGTGTGTGTGTGTGCACACATGCAAGCATCTAAACTGGCATGTTGAGAAGGGAAGGTAAATTCCTCTCCAACTGTTGCTGGACTTGCGTGGCTGAAATGGTTGTGCTACTGCCCTCAACAAAATATGCTTAGAAGTGCAACTAGCTAAGCATAGATAACAGACCACTGGAAATAGATCTACTAATACATAGTTTCCTACAAGATGATGCTAATTCCATGTCATTTGTTTTTCTTCAAATATACCATAATAAATGCGTAGTATCTATAGAAGTAATTTTTTAGTGAATAATTTTATAAAATTCAGTGTAAATGAGGATATTTAATATGAAACTATGGTCTTGTTTTAAGGTAACAGTCTGTTAATATTTTTATAACACAGGATAACAAAAACATAAATAGACTTCAGAGTTCAAGCCAAGTTTGCCAATCTGCAGTTATTAAATGCAAGACATTTTGTCAAGCCAAGATCATGCAGTGAACCTTGTGTAGGTTTTAAAAAAAATACCTGTAGCTTTTTAGGGTGTTTTTGGATGCACAAATGTTAAGAAAAGACACTTAGGTAAATCAATAAGTATTTTACCTTTTCTCTGCAACGGGGTTTAACTGCACGTTTGAGATCCCCACAAGACAGAAGAGCTCAGTTGGCTGTCTCATGAACTGTTCTTAATGAGCATTATGTTATTTTCCACTCTTGTTTTTCTAGGCTGTTCAATTAACCCCCAGACGATGGCTGAACCTGCAGGAGTACCAAAGCAAAAAAATAATGGCAGACCATGGGGTTACAGTTCAGAGATTCTTCGTAGCTGATTCTGCAAATGATGCCCTGGAGGCTGCTCAGAGACTAAGTAAGTTGACTGATAATGGGAGGAATCTGCTCTACCAGATAGCAATCTGGAAAATAAATTGCTTTCTAATAAGTTGTACACAATCTTCAAATTGATGCTTATTGAAGAGGTTTGATATATTATG
This sequence comes from Corythornis vintsioides, assembly GCA_025447755.1. Classification (NCBI taxonomy): domain Eukaryota; kingdom Metazoa; phylum Chordata; class Aves; order Coraciiformes; family Alcedinidae; genus Corythornis; species Corythornis vintsioides. The sequence goes on from JAOEGS010023356.1 coordinate 146,621, forward strand.
CAGACCATAAAGATTTGCTTAATTTCATATGTGAACAACAGCGATATTTAGAACTTTATTTCTAAAATGGTTTGTATGAAGCATGCAACTTGAAGTCTTTAAAGTTGTTTATGTGATTCTGAATATTTCAGAATGACACCATGAATGGTTGCTGAGGATAATTATTGTAATTTTATACTTGATACAATTTAAGGAATTGAAGTAAATAAACTTGTGTAAAAAAAGGTTTTCAAACAAGAAAAAAAATATTCTTGTAAAAAGCAAAGGAAGAATAAGGCTGTGGACTTTCCATTTTAATAGACAGTCAGAACCTAGTAGGATAAGGTCTGCTTTAGCTGCCCCTGCTCTGAGCTCATGGGTTGAGTTAGATTATCTCCAAAGGTCCTTGCAACCTCAAACATATGGAAAAAAATCAAACACAACAACAAAACAAAACACCACCACCAATAAAGACAACAAAAAAACCCCCAAAGGAACGTGTGTTTAATTGCCTTGTAAATATTTGTTCACGTGTATGTTTATCCATATGGAGAGGGAAAAAACAACCATCATAGAAGGACTTGACAGTGGCTGGGAGGGAAGACTATGCTCTGGAACTTAATTTTGATTCTCTGACGACATCCTCATTTTAGTGTGATGAACACGAGATGATAATGTGGGGCAGAAATTAATTTTCTCTCAAAAGGAAATGTAGTAAAGTACAGTTGCTACCCAATTCTAACTGTGAAAGTTTTCTACTTCTTAAAGTTATTAGTATTTTGCATAGTTTCCCTCTTTTCATTTAGCTTTTTGTTAATATATCACATCAAAATGCCAGAGGCTAGACATTATTGTAGGCTAATTGTGTAGTAACAGGAAGGCTTTTTGTTTTATGTTTTACATAATGCACAAGCCACTTAGTTAAATGCATTTCAGTTTTGCACACTGGAAAGTAAATTAACACAACTTACTCATATCAAAGATCTAATCAGACCTCAAGTAGCTGAATAGCATTAGCATAATGGCTTCCTGAATCTGTATAACTTTATTAAGGTGATATGTTTTTCAGTAATCAAAACCTTCTTACGACAACCAGTATATTGGAGAATGTATTTCAAAGAAAAACATGAATGTAATTGTTAATGGTCATTTAGCAGTGCAAAATAAAAAATGTCAGAAAGTAAGGCTCATAAAATTGGAGGGTTTCCTCAGGTCTGGGTATCTGAGAAAAAAAATCAAGAAATGCTAACTGAAGCTGTGGCAGGTTTGTCACAAATCTTACAACACTTAAACTTTCCTCTTGGTGATTGAACTCAGATGGGCTGGTCTATCTCATAACTATTTCTATCTTCTACCCCTGTAGCTATTTGGAGAAATAAATAACTCTACTAAAGGCAGTGATCCTCTTCTGTTTTATGATGCCAGTTTTATTTTGAATAACCTCTGTAGGTTTTCCAATTTTTTTTCTGCTTGCTTTTCAATTGCAGAAATACTGGTCTATTAAAAAAATAAATAACCAGAAGTAAAATCTAAACCCCAAAATATTTGCTGATGAAACTTTATCAGGTAGACTGTACATATTATAACTAGACTGACTTGTTAACACTGCAATAAATGTAAGTACCTTTATTTTATATAACTGTATCCAGCCATGCTCCATTACTGGGCATTAAAGAATTGGGGTTCATAGTGTGGAAGCTGTTTCTTGTTGAAATGATTGACACTTCACCAATCCACTAAATAATTAAGAGCATCCTCATAAATATTACCATAACTTGCTGTCATTGTACTTTTACCATGAACTTTGAAAACTAAGGATCCAAGAACAAGTTTTGCTACCATGGTGGTGGTTGTTCCAAGATTTCATCAGATTTATCTTCTTTATCATCCTTCTGACTAACAATATCTCTGTCATTCAGGTTTTATCTGCAACATTTGATAAGGGCTGCCATCCTCTGAGTATGCAACCACACAAAGTTCAAAGTTCTGAGCAAAACAAACATCAGCCCACAGGAGGCACAAAATATCCCAAAATAAAATAACCAATGTAGGTGGCTTTGGGATGTTCTTGATAGACAGGCATTCTGCAGTAATAGATGGTGACAGAAGGGGCCAATCACTCCTGCTTAATCCTGCTCAAAAATCTGGTGTTTGAGATGCTGTGTGCCATGCTTAACTTTTGCTTCTGTAAAAAAGAAAGGATGCTTGGCCAACATAGTTTTAAGATGAAAATAGTTATCAAAACTTGAAAGCCAAAGGTTCAATATTTTTCTTGCTGAAAGAAGGTTCTTTCTATAGCCTTGCCATCATGAATACAGGAGAAACAATAGTTTTCCTTAATAATCTTAGGGCATTACATTCCATGCATTGGTCTGTGGGTATGATAAGGGGGTACAGATAAGGGGGAAGAAGCTCCTGACATGGATGTCTTTACAAAGTCTGGTATTCATAAACTAATTTCACTACTGCACAGCCTGTGGTTGCCAATTTTGCTGTTGGATTTCCTCTTGATGCAGTGGAAAGTGATGGAACTAGGTAATTTTTGCTGCACATGCTCTTGAAATGGTTTGCCTTTATCCAGTACCAGCAGTTTTGTTCTAGTTTGCTCATTTCCTTGGCTGCTCTCTCTATTTTTGTTATTAGGTACACTAAATACACTCAGTGTTACTTTTCTCAAAGATTTTCAAAACAAACAAACGGCAGAAAAAGGAGTCTGCAAGGAATTTTGAATGGAATGAAAGGATTGGTTGGTTTTTGTTTCTTTTTTTTTCTCTTCTAAGATAAGAATGACATGTGAAGAAAATTAAAATGACATCACTACTATTGACTTCAAAAGAAGTTGTACACAATAAGAAATGCAGAATTAAGCCCCAAGGAATTTATTGCCTTCTACACACTAAGGATTTTTAAGGCATAACTCTTGTAAAGAAGGAGCTATTTACAGAATACCAAGAAATGCAGACACAAATGGTTTGGTGTTTCATATTGAAATTTGTAGGTGTTCAGAAGAGGAATATAAAAATATTATGCTATTTTGCTTGATCTGCCATCTGAAGAAGCACAACCTGTAAACAAGTTCTTACAGTTCTAGTGCAACTATTTACCAGAACAAAGTGAAATATCTGTGAGCTGAGCTTGTCTGAAATGTAACATCATCTGATTGTTCCTGCATTAACTCACAAGTCTTCTGATCTGATGCTCATGTAATGCAGTGGTACATTAAAAAAGGCTTGTGTAGCCAGAGAAAATAATTACTTTCCTGCTGTTTCTTTTCCTCATCCTGTATATATAACAAAATGATTTTCCATCTGTACACATGTACCCACAGAGCAGGAAGGACATGGATATTCTGGAGCTTGCACAAAGAAGGGCAATGAAGCTGGGGAAGGGTCTAGAGCACAAGGAGAGGCTGAGGCAACTGGAGTTGTTTAGCCTGGAGCAATGGAGGCTCATGTGAGATCTCTCTCTCTATACCACTGCCTGACAGGAGGTTGTAATGAGGTGGGGATCAGTCTGTTCTCCCAAGTAACAAGCAATAGACAGGAGGAAACAGCCTCAAGTTGTAATAATTTTCTTCAGCAAAAGAGTTGTCAAGGCCTGGACCAGGCTGCCCAGGGAAGCAGTGGAGTCACCATCCCTTGAGGGATTTAAAAAGCTATGTAGATGTGCTTCTGAAGGGTGTGGTTTAGTGATGGACTTGTCAGTGCTGGATTAATAATTGAACTTGAGGATCTTAAAGATCTTTTCCAACCCAAATGAGTCTATGATTCCGTGACTATCAGGGTGTGCACAAATTCATTGCTTGTATTGCCCAGATGCACTCTGCATCATTTCAAGGCCATCATTTTCTACAGTAGAAGCTCTTAAGTCTACTTCAGCTCGTGCACTGTTCTTTATGGTCTGGCTGATGGAGAAGTTATTAAAGGAACCATCATTTTAAACTAGTAGGTGGACAAAGCTGTGAGGATTATAATTATGCTGGAGGGTGTTACTATGTACTGTCAATTGGCTCTTTGAATCACTAGAGAACTTACAGAGGTGACTGAAAAATGCTGACAAGCCTAAATGGATGCTGGGAACTTGGCATGTGTTTCTTTTCCTGATTTTTTAACAAAAGAAGGAGAGTGCTGCCTGTTGCCACTTAAAATGTTTCTTTACATTTAGGAATCAGTCGGGTGCAGTGTTCACACTATCACAGAGAAATGCAACTGAATTGAGTGCAAGGCTTTTATTCACTCTTTAAAAAATGTATTAAAAAATATAGTCTTTTTCTATTGCCTTATGCATGAGGGAACTCGTAAAATTCAGCTTTGGACTAAAGGAATGCTTTTTATATCAGGCTGGAGAGGTAAACATCTATTTTACAAAGAACAGAAGAGGTTTATTGATGCTTTTTTAATGGGGTCATTTACCTGTCACCAATTATTCACCAGTTTTTATATTTTTTAATATTGAAAGAGTTGTCAATCACATGGTCACCAGTCTCCTTCCTATCTCAGCCTGCTGCTTTGTTTTCTTGTCTTGGCTCTGTTTAATTTAGATGGAAGGTGGCATTTTTCCATGCTGGTTTAGATCTCTTATCTGAAAGTTCATGTCTCCAATGCATGTTGGGAAAGCTACCTGAAAGCAGTTTATGTTTAGAAGAGATCAAAAATTGATCTTTAGCTTGGTAATGTCCTTTTTGTATAGATTATGTATAAGTTGTTGGTGATAATGCTGTCTGCATTTAATATAAGCTTTTATGTTAGGAAATATGAAAAAGTTCCCTGAATCTGGTCTTTCTGAGGTTAGTAGGAATGTTAATTGTTTTTTTTGTTATACCAGGAAGAGCTTTTCTCTAAGTATCCTGTACAGAGTAGCCCTCTGTTGTTGAAGTTGTATTTTATTGACTTTTCTCCTTAATCTTTGAGTTTGTTGGCTATTCAGCTGAACTTTTTTTACTGTCATCATGTAGTTTGCTTACATGATTCAGTTCCCTACTCTCTGTCAGGATAGGTAGGAGAGGAATTGCCTCCTTCAGCATTTCTAAGATTTCCATATTTCTTTCCATTGTATTCACTGAGTAGTAATAATTTTTCACCTGTGTATAATGACTTGTTTCTCAAAAAAACGAATGTGCTTAGTGGTTATAACTAGTTATTATTTAGGGCCCCTTGGATTATGTTTCTCTGCATATGTTGAAAAATCACCCATTGCTGCAACAGCTTCCATGGAGCTGTGTGCAATGAACCTGCTTGCTTGCTGTTCAGGATCAGCTTTCTCAGAAGTCCTCTTATTTTCTGAAGTTCCTTATAGTTAAATTATGGCTTTCTGAAACTATCCTTTCAGGCAAAATAACGCTGTAAGTTATTGGCTATTATGATTCTATTCTCCAATGGGTAAGTATTTAGAAAACAACTGTTTAAATTGAATAGAAAACTAGTGGTGGATGAGCTGCCTTTGGACCATGCTCAGCATTATTAAGCATAAGTATTTCTCTACTCCATCTAGCAGGCTTTCAGGTAATGGATTTTGCCTTGTCTGAGTGGTGAAATCTAAGACTAGAGGGAATCTGCATTTTCTTAAAAGTCAATACTAGGAAATATCTGGTAATAATATGTTATTCCCAGTCTTTGCAGTCATCTCTTGTATGCATGCATTTCAAAGCTCCATGAAATTTGCCCCTGAGTTTTTAAATCTCTTTCTGTTCCTTCTTCTATTGTCCTATTGTTTCTTACAGTCCTTTCCTCATTGGATCAGTTTTTTTCCCAGTTCTGTCCTCAACCTTCTGAGTTCTGATTGAGAAAAATTCTTCCTTTTCTGTGCTAAACAGTCAGTTATGTCTTATTCTATTAATGACAAATACTTAGCTATTTTGTATTGCCAAAAGACACAGTATGTTTGTGTGCAGGCTTTTTTTTAATTGCTTGCTGAAGTGCTTTGTGCTTAGACCACTGTTGGTCACGAAAGGAATGTTTCTGTGTATGATCAGAAAACAAATAATGATTGCTGACAGGTCAAAAAAAATATTATTTCTATATTTGGTCTCTTTGAAATGGTTTGATTTATGGGGAAAAAAAATCAAAATTTATTAGTTGTGTTTTTAAAATGGCACTCTTGTCTGCAAATGATGAAAATAAACTGCAGTACTAGTTATGAAGGAAACACCTTGTTACAGTTATTTAGAGCAAATTTTTACTGTGAGAAGCTTAAAAATCAGTATGTCATTAATCCAATTTATTTGTCTTCTGGATTAAAAAGTCAGTGACAGAAAATCAGAGGAAAGATTTGTGAGGGTTGTGTTCACTGAGACCACCTTTGCTGAGGATTTTGTTGAGAAGTCATGGCAAATTTGCTGTGATGTAGCCACAGTGAGTGCAAAGCTGAAGTGTAGAACCTGTTCAATAGAGGCTCTTTTCATGGACATTCTTCATTTGCTCTCAGATTGCTTTTAGGTGCTTTAACTTTATCTGCCTTGGAAGCTAAACCACACAAAGGCACAATTAAGGTGGAATGAAGGTTTCCATTTGTGGGTTTGGTGCACAATGCCTGGTCACACTGCTGTGTAGCAGGACCTCTGAATGTGAGCCCTAAAATGCTGCTGCCTTTTCCTCTGTGTGCCTGTTTTGTTTGGTTGATTTTGAATCTTATAATCCCTGCTTGTTCTCCCCCCCCCCTTGCTTCCCTCCTTCCTCTGTGGTTCGTGCAAAGAAACTTTCTTTCACAGAGGCTGCTGAGAAGTGGCTAAATTTTAAGTGCAGCAGTATTTAAGCAGTGCATTTTCCTTGGCAAACCCTGCAAGGGGTCTCTCAGTTTTCCTGCTCATATCATCCCCCGCTCTTCAATTTAGCAACGTTTTTCCATGTAAACCCTTGGCACCCTTGTGCAAAATGGGCAGCTAACACCACACACATTAGTTGGTAATGACTATGTGTTGCACTTTGCATGCCAGAAAAACAGGCAGAAAAACTTGCAGCTTCCCTAACTGTGATTTTAATTCTTTTTGAAACAAAATTAATAAAATATTTTGTCAAAGTTTACCACTGGCTGTTGTGTTGTTTCAAGTTGAACCATTTAGTTACAAGCTAAATTACAAAATAGTTGCTTTTTTATCATTTTAGATACGGAAATTCTTCGAAGGACCCTCCGTCATGTGAGGAATTACAGAAACAATTTCAAATGCATTCTTCTGAAAAACAAATCTGTCTTGTTTTTCTTATCTCTTCCCTTTGTTAGAAAATTGCATGCTGAGTGTCAGTCAGTAAATGCAAGCTTGAGATTGCTTACAATAGTTGGATGTTTTATAACCATTCTTTGTCACCGAATGTCTTCATATTCAATAGATTTATAGTAATATGAGTAATGGCTAGGGGGCTAACAAATCAAAATCTCATTTCAGATGTTTGACACTAATGTTGTGCTGACTTATTGTTCTCTTTGTTGGATTTCTGATCAAATTACCAAAATAGCTACTTGGAAGTAACAACACAAAGTAAAAAATACTCTAGAAATGGGGTACTGAATTTTATATTTGATATGTGCCACAGAAAGCAGTCATTTCCAAATTTCAGTTGTGTTAAATATATTAGTGGGTTTTTGTTTATAAAAGAAGGAAGTGACAGAAACCATAACTCTTGATTCTGGAATTTTAACAGGTGATAAAAATTGCAGAATTTCCCAAGGAAGGTACAAGTTGACTGCTGTTATTTATTCCAGGCTTGTCACACTGTATTTTATAGTTCTTCAAGGTAGTTTTGCAGCTGCAAAACAATAACCAGATGCGTAATTGAGCAGCAGCTGCATGAAATTTTCTTTTTTTATGTGTAAAAATCAGAACCATTAGAGACACTTTCTGTATAAGGTATGAAACTCTAAACAGTATTGTTTTCTCTACAGTATGAGCAGCTGTGTAAGGAGAGAATCGCACCTTCTGCACTCTCTAGGTGCCCATCTGCTTCTAAATATTTGGGGGGATTACTGAATCAAAATTTCTTTTCTGTTTTTGTTTTGGTCTTGGTTTGGTTTAGGGTTTTTTTCCTTGCCTGTTACTCTAGCTCAAGTTGGAATGTATGTGATTTACTTTGGTTTTAGTTTGCTAAACCTCATTGTAAAAATCCCATCTGTGGCACTAAATAGTCCTTTTTTCTTATGGTTTTTTTTTTTTTTCTCCTCCTTTAAATCACCTGTATTTATAGCTTGGTGTTTTTATCTGAATGTTGTGCTGTATCCCCTTCTGGGAATTTCCTTTCCTGATGGAAGATAAATGAGTGTTGCTGTTTTTTTGTAGGATTCTGCCATCTCTTGACTACATATGTTTCAAGGCAGAACTGAATCCGAATTTTTTCATTTGATATACAGCTCTGTTGAAAGAAATGCCAGCTTTTGTGAACAATCACTTGGCTGACACTTATATTTTAACAAACTATATGGAGCAAGGTGTAAAATAAAGATTATTGCCCAGAAGCCACAAGTCAACTTTGCTTGAGAATTCTTCTCTTATTTCTTGTGAAGTCTGGTGTGTGTATTCATCTATGTGCTGATAGTTACTCTAGCTTAGCACTTTTTTGGTAACAAGTACTTCAAATATTATGGGTTTGACTTCTGATGGAAAAGTTCAGATTCTCAGCTGACAGTCTGTAGTTTTTCCTCCCTGGGCCTCATTACTCTGGCTGTACTGATGGTGTGATTTTTGGTACGACTGTGATCAGAAGAATTGCACTTCTTTTCTTTATGTGGTCTAAACCCTCAGCAGGAGGCATGGTTTAGGCATTCATTTTAAAGTAGTGTTTATTAGTTAGAAGCTTGAAATGAGATGGCAGAGCTGCTGAGCTTGATGGGTCTGCAGTGTGTAGTGCTGCATCTTCTGTGTGATCAGTCTCGGTATGAAATCCCTCATACAGGGGTGTCAAATGTGGAAGTGATGCTTGTGTCTGCAAATTGTGTGGAAAACTTTGGAATGGAAATGCTAGTAGCAAAATCCTGTTGAATTGAAATAGTATGAAATTTAAGAATGGAAAGATGGCAGGCTAGAGATGAAGATAGTTCATAATTAGCCCCTTCGGTGTAGTGTCCATTAGGTTCTTTAATCAGAAAACTCTTCAATGTGGTCAGTAGTTTGGTTGTAATTTCTAGAAAGAAATATGTCATCTGTTTCCTCCTCCATACCATGAACATTTTTTAGCCTTGAAACTGATTTTGAGCTGCAGTTTCATCTGTGAAGGGAGAAAATATGACATAGGCTCTGATTATGTCTTAATCACCTTAGATGGATGGAGAGACCTTTAGGTTTGTAGTCAGGTCTCAGGTAACTGTCGTGATAAAGAACAGGAGGAACCAAGCTAGATTTAGAGAAAACTGGGAAGCTACAGGTAGTGAAGTTTTGAGTTCCTTCAAATTAATAGTTAACTTATCCTGAAAAAACAGCTCTTACTCCAATGCTTTTCTGTAACTGAATTATTAATTACTGCTCCCATCTTTTACCATTTCCTTTGTTAAGTATTTAAAACAAGAATTCTGGTTATTGCCCTACTTTGATACTGTTGTAATTTCCCTGATCTCCACTAGTGTCCCCCAGATGACCCAGAGTACAGCAGGAAGGTGCTATTATGGGATAACCACTCTCCATACAGAATTCAACTGGGGAAGTTGCAATTTTTAATCTGTCAGTTGTTTCTGTTAAATTGGTTATACCTTTTGTCTTTATGGAAAAGGTGGTGATTTAGGAGGAGCTGTGATTGATGTGTAAGGATATTAGCTTGTACATTTGCTATAAAAGCACATGGTTTTGAACCAAGTCAGAAATCTTCTCTCACATCTGGCCTTTCAAGGTACATAAAGCTCAGAACACACAGCATACAGCCTCCATACCATAGCTCCTTTCCCCTTTCACCCTCCCTCAGTCTGTGAAGTAATCTTTACTGGTATTTGGAAAGGTTAGTATGGCTTGTAAGAGCTTGTTTTATCTTTCAAAATGGGAGCAATTTACAAGCTGATATTCTGAATATATCACCAGTTGAGAAGTATGATCATAAGAGGCTGTGATTATTATGTTTGGGTTTTTTTTGGTAGATAATCTCTACCTAAAATGGTGGAGCAGTTTTTGGAGCTGAGGAAGTTCTGACATTTTGTTAATCTGCTCCTTTGTATTTGCAAAAGTGCTGTGAATTTAAAATGTGTTTATCTACATTTCTTCAAATATTTGCAGTTTAAGAAAAGTAAAATATTTCAACACAGTTATGAATATGAAGTGTGTCTTTGTAACTCTGCTGGACTCAACTGGGAGATATTATCTGACTTCCTGCATCGCTGTATATTTTAAATGAGGTTCTAAACATTGAGAATGTCATAATGAAAAACACTGTGAGAATCATGTTCAGGTTAGTTCCAGAAGTTAGCTATGCTCTTATTTTAAGTGATTTCATTGTATTGAAAAAAATGTGAAGTTGACAGTTTTACTTATATGTAGTATATCCTGCCCTGTCCTACAGTTGAAGTCAGCTATTGTTTCTTAGTCATTGTGAAGGAGAACATTTTTCTTGCAGCTCCCCTGAGCTTAGTTGGGCTGCTCACCTGAGTAAGATAAATAGGACCAAACTTCAGGCTTTAAATCTTAAATATATTTATTGTTCTAAATGTTTAAGCACAGCCCCAGGATTTATTTTATTTTTTTTTTGCAGAAAGAGGAAAGAAAGGCAGCCATAAAAAGTTTTGCTGTATAAATAGTTAACAATGTGAAGTCTCTGGGAAGAATCATCATTACTTCACTGTGCTTCTCTCTACTCCCTGCCACATCTTACCCCTCTATTCCTCAGTTATGCATCTGAGTTAATAGTAGGTTTCCTAATCTTACTATGTGTGAGTATTGTGCTTCACTGAAGATTATTATCATAATAACCCTGATACTGTGTTTGCATTTCCAACACCAGCTTTTGTTCTTTTTGCAACAGATAAATCTTCTATACAGGTTGGGGTTTTTTTTGAACTCATTAAATGTTCAGTGTGGTTCATTTTCTTATTGGCCTTTGCACATCTAACCTTCAGTATAATATAGCTTTTGTTTTGGGTGTGTTGGCATAAAAGTGGAACAAGAGGGACTTGAGACTGATTATTGCAAATATTACTATCTCTAAATAAAACTGTTCTTATAATATGTTTACCCCTATTAATATAGGCTTATGTCTCATGCCATGAAGTAATCTGCCATTTAAATTTGGTGATTAACATGTGCTATAAATAACTTGCTTATTTTTATCTTTTGAGTGACATGCCTATCTGAAGTACACATGCAGATAGTATTTGCTCAGTTGTTTCTTTGATCCATAAGAAGCTAAATTAGGTGCTTAAATGTTCTTTCATACCGAGAAGTTACTTTACAACTTTGAAGTGTACAAATTTTTTGTATTTTCATATTTTACATTGTCAGTTTCCAAAATGACACTCATAGATTCATAGATTCATAGATATTAGGGGTTGGAAGGGACCTAGAAGATCATCTAGTCCAACCCCCCTGCCCAAGCAGGATCACCTAGACCAAGTCACCCAGGGTGTTTTGAGTTTGTTCAGCTTTGTGACTGTTTTCACAATTTTAATGTTATGGGTGGTTTTTTACACTGAGTTTTTGACATTTAGTGTTCTGTAAATAGGGCTGTGTACACGATTCCATGCAGTGTAGTAACCAATCCTTCAGAAAACTGTAGGCTGATGAGGAAATGAAATAAACCAGTCAATTGAAATACTGGAGAGATATAAGGGGTAAGGTTCAGAGGTAATTTAACAGGAGTTGCATATCACTGAGGATGTCTATAGGATGTGGTACTTGTCACTTGTTCAGAAAGGAATGTAATTAGTGCAATTAACAGCAGGTACATCAGCATTAATTATATGTTCTCTTGTCTCTCTATGAATTGTTTTAGCTATTTAGATCCCTCTTCTTTTGCATTGTATTAGGCAAATTATGCCACAAGAGACTTTCTGAGAGTTAACTATGGCCATTATTTACACAGATGCAATTTATACTCCCTCAATTCTAAGTTGTGAACTTGACCTCAAAGTGAGAAGGTTGGGAGAGATGGCAGAACCACGAACAAAACATCATGCAATAGTCTTGCCTTTTAAAGAAAAGTTGCCCTATTGTATAACTGACACTTCAATAAAATCTGGACCTACTTTTTGCAGCATAAAGTAATAATCTACTGTAGCCTTCTTTTCAGCTCATTTGTAAATCAGGCAGACACATATAAGTGATTCGGCTCAGGAGCCAAGAAGCAGATTTTCCAATGTTGTTAAAGCAACTTGTTGACCTTAAGTTAATGAAATATTAACCAGTTCTTAACAGTTGTCAGGATGTCAGAGAGAGCATCTGTTTTTGAGGATTCATGAGAGAGGAGCTGTTGGGATGGTGCTTAGTTCACATATTTGTCACATAAATAGCAGACTAGGTGAACCTACAAACTCTGAGGTGGACTGTGGTTGTAAAGCCGGTGTGCATCTGCTGCTGACAACTCCAACACGGACTTGATTCCGTCCTGCTCATCTGATTCATCTGAGAAGTTCCTCAACAGCAACTGTGCATAAAGGTGAACATTTGTGATGTACTTGCTCACCTGATATCAGTCCCTTTAATGGTTCACCATAGGTTCAAAACACTTAAATCAGCTGCATGTTCTTTCTTCGCAAACACAGTTGCTGCTTAGTCCAATTTTACGTATTTACCCAGATAAATTCCCATTATATGTGAGTAATTAAGCTCCAGATTCCTCAGTTTTATATTACTGCTCACTCATTGTGATGTTTAAACTGTGCAATTCCATTAAAATATGTAGAATTGAAGTTCTACACATCATACCTACCTGCAAAGTCCCCACAGAGCTCATCTCGCAGTAAGCCGAAGTGAAACGGCTTTGCTGATTTCAGCATCATATTGAGATGGAGCTTTTCCTATAAATGCTGACTACCAAACCAAAAGTTACTGCTTCTCTATTACTTCTACATTCATTTTTCTAGGCCAATTTAATGTTGTGAAACATGAAAAACATGAAGTCTAAGTGTAATTTATAGAGTTACATCTTTGCTGCTGAGGGAGCGATTGGAGCTTGGGATAGAAATGCAAAGCTGATAGAATGGGTAAGTAGGATGTTTGTATTCCCTCAAAGGACTGGGAAAGGTCTACAAGGGCCAGGCTATTGTATGAGGTCAGTGTGTAGGCTTCTAAATCTGTTCAGCACTACTAGGCACACGGCACAAGTCTCAGTTAGTAGTGTATGTAAAAAGTGTATATAGTGCTTCTGTCCTTTAACAAACTAAATAGTACCTTGTTGGATACTAGAATTTGGTTGTCTTCTGTGTCCTCCCTCCTCTTCGCAGTCTCTGAAAAGCTAATTGTATATCTTGGGGAGAATCACGGTTTGTATTCCTTGGATTTAAACTTTCAGTGGTTAGCCCCACTACAGACTCTTGGGTCGTCATTAGGCAGCATTCAGTATTCTATCCAGCAGACTCTTCTGAGTGACAAATCAAATGGTGAATTGATTCAGATGAAATGCTTGGGTAAAGCTGTGTAAGCCTCTCCAAGCTGACAGAAAAAAAAAAAAAAAAAATTAGAAAGACTGGAGCAGTCAATGGAAGCACTGGAAAGCTTGCAGTGGACAGGAGGTTCTTGTGCTTCTAAGCAAGCATTTGTGAGGATGTGTGTCCTTGGCTTTCCTGTGTGGTGCCAGAGCAGCTCAGCAGCTTCTAAGCTCAAATTTCTTACAGGACTTAAGAATTTATGCAGATACCACAGGAAATTTGCAGTCCAGTAGTATCAACAATACCTCTGGGTGTTAAGGAATGTTTTTATTTTCTGCTAGTAGCAATGCCTTTTTCTGAAATGCAAGTTGTGACCACAATTGAATAAATCAGTTATTAAATTCAGTAATTTTAGTGGGTTGAAATGTACTTTTAATTATGGTAGCAGATATGCTATTAGAGAACACAATATTTCTCATTTGATGATTAACTATTGTATTCAGATAAGATGATGGATGACATCATCTGGTGAAAGTTGTCAAAGCTTCATGGTTAACATAGGGAAACTTCAAAACTTTTAAGTTACAAGGTTTTTGAGAATTATGTGAAAGCATGAAATAGAATATAATTTATTTAGTTCTACTGGAAGTCATGGCTTTCTTTGTTGAGATTTGATTGTTCTGAAAAAATACTGTATCATTAGATAGTCTTCAGTGAGACCCAGGTAATTCTCATAGCATCTGAGATTTGCCCAGCTACTCTGTTGGGTTTACATACATTTTATTAGTACCGTGTGCTAATTATTAAATTGTTATATAGTCTTATTCTTGGCTTTATAACTAACTAAATGTGTAAGCCTTGCTTTGTCATTGCCCATTAACAAGGTTTTGAGAGTAACATTGCTAGTAGCACAGGTTTATGAAAACACCTAAAAGGAATGGCTGCTGCTTCCTTGAAGCTCAGTTTCTGTAACTCCAGAAGGTTCATGACATACGTGCACTCCTCTGCAGGAGGCCAGTATTTAGAATTTTTAAACATGTGCCCTCCCCATTTTTTTATTTCTTTATGAAACTAAAGTCAGTACACTGAGAACGTTCCCCATTTGAAAATTTTTTTATGGGTTTATATATATTTATTGTTTCTTTTTTTTTTTTTTCTTTTT